>JAIPRM010005714.1:0-20011 GCA_025469315.1 Stegophylla sp. TES_Ste_2020 | reverse complement strand
TTTTTTTTCGAACATTTTTTTTTTCTTATATTATTAACTTCCTTCGTTCAGAATCGTTTTACTGAAGAAATGATTTATCGTTTCTTTAAAATATAATACGCCCGTCAAGAGAATACCACCTGTCGTGGGAAGTACACCCATCGTGCGAAGTATGTCCGCTTTTTTTATACTAAAATTACACAAAACATTAAATTATTTATATGTATTTTTTTAGATTCTGAACAAAGAGAAAAAGTATGTGTTTTTACAATGATGTTTATTATTATTATTATTTTTCGTATAGAAATACTTGTCTATACTTTTCTCGACCACCAACTTTTTAAACCAGATTTGCTTCTGGCTGGTACTTTAGAGAAGTCAGTTTTTGAATTTCTCAACCCTTGAATTTTTTTTCCTGGGGAGGGGGACTTCCCAAAATTTGACAAAAAGACTCTGAAACCATTATTTTTTGATCCAAACTCTATGAATATTTAATTATAGATAGACAGTGAATGAGAAACATATTGTGGGAAGAAAATTTTGAAAATGTGGAAAAAAAATTTTAACACTCTTTTTTTTCTCATTATTTTTTTTCCTTTTCTTGATTTATTAGATAAAAAAAAAAGTAAAATAAATTTAAGTAAAGTAAAGCAAAGGCAAGTAAAGTATAGACAAGAAAGCCGGACATACTTCGCACTTTGGGTATTCTTCGCTCCTTCAGTCAGACAATCTAGGTGGATGAGTTGAGAAATGATGACCAATATTATAATTTTTATTATTAACTTCCTTCGTTCAGAATCGTATTACTAAAGAAATTATTTATCACTTTTTTTAAAATTCTACACACCCATCCAGAGTATCTGACCCTAGGAGCAAAGAATACCCTTGGTGCGAAGTATGTCCGAATTTCTTGTCTATACTTTTCTTATCTTTGCTTTATTTTACTTTAGTTATCATCGCTTTACTTTACTTTTAACTTTGCTTTACTTTGCTTTACTTTACCTTAATTTACTTTACTTAACTTTTTTTGTAGCTAAAATTATTGTGATGACACTGTTTAATAATATAAATTGACATCATTTTATTGAAGTTCAATTTTCTTCAGTTTAATTTTTTTCGAGTTCAATTTTCATATAGTCACTTAATATCCACATTCACTACACTTTTTAAACTGATAAATATTTATGATAATACAGTTGATAATAATTCAAGTCACATCAAGTTTGAAACAAAATTATGGTTAAATGTTGAGGATGTTATTAATATAATTTTTTTTTCTTACTTTAATATGGGAGCATATTGATGCTTGTTTTTCAGTTATTAAATAGCAATAAACAAGTTATGTGCTATAATAAAATTGAAGTCTCTAGTTATTATCTTAAAATCAGTATCCACAACAAAATGGGCTGAGCTGTCAATGTGTCAATGTTATTAAAGTAATTTATAATGTGTTGTTAATTGTTATTAACCTATTAATGAAATTTTGTGTACCTACAAGATAATCTGATGTAAGAATGAAAGAATTTGGGTATATTAAATCGAATAATATCATATGAACTTATTTTTTGTATTATTCATATATAATGGAACCTCGATAACTCGATTTGGCAAAAAAATTCAAGCTATCGAAAATATTTTTTTAAATATGTTTTTCAATCTTGACTTTATAAAATTACAAGATGAACTGTACATTTGGTGTGTCAGCACTATATTAAATATTAACGTATACATTGCGTATATCAATCGAAAAAAATTAGAACTTTTCGTATGGAAATACTTGTCCGAAAGTTTCAGTAACATTTTGAAACCGGATTCGCTTCTAGATTGTAGAGGTCATTTTTTGAATTTCTCAATTCTTCATTTTTTTTTTTTTTTGGAAAAAACTACCTAAAATTTAACAAAAAAGACTCGGAATCCATCATTTTTTGATCCGAACTATATGAAAATTTAATCATAGATAGAAATCATATAAGAAAGATTTTAGCGCAAGAAAATTTTGAAAATGTGAAGAAAAAATTTTTCTAATATTTTTTTTCTCATTTATTTTTTATATTATTAACTTCCCTCGTTCAGAATCGTTTTATTGAAGAAATGATTTATCGTTTCTTTAAAATTCAGTACACCCGTCAAGAGAATCGCACCCATCGTGCGAAGTATGTCCGGCTTTTTAATTTTTTCGATTTTTTTTTTCAATCAAAACATTGAAAAATTTTGAATTATTCGTCCGTAAAAAAATGTTCTTCTACTAAAATATTCACAATGTAATTCTCTATTTATTAGAGACCAGCATGGGCCGATAATTTTCAGCCCGGTTCGAGCTAGATCTTTATACAAAAAGCCCGGCCTGACCCTAATAGTTTTTAGCCTAGTAAAGCCCGATCTGGCCTGGCTCGAATCTTTATAAAATAAGACAGACCCGATCCGACCAGAAAATAATTTAAAATATTATTTTTTATGAAATATTTCTTACAATATTATTTTACAGTGGTATAAGATAAGAACATTGTTTTTAAAAATAAATATAGTTTCTTACTGCAATACGGATTTAATCACATATATTTTTGAAATAACTGAATATTATTATTATTATCATTTATCATTTGTAGCCATTAACTATAGTATTTCATAAAAATATAATAATTTATCTTAATTTTAAAAGTCCTGATAAATTTTTGTCTTTTCAAAATCCTGGCCTAGATCAGCGCGATTCGAAAACTTTTGTCTTTTGAAAAGCCCAACCCGTGACTGAAACTTTTGTCATTTTAAAAAGTCAGGCCCGACCCGAATGTAACATGTAATTAAATTAAGCTCAGCTCGACTTCAAAAATACTTACGCTGACCCGGTTCATGTAGTAAGTTTTATAAAGATCGGCCAAACCAATTATTTTTTATACGCGGTTAAGTGTCTAATTTTATTTAAAACTATTGAATTTTGCCAAAATTTTGGCTTTATGTTATTAAAAAAAAGTTGACTTGGGATCTTTTTTCACCGTTATTAGTATATATGAGTATGTTTGCATTAAATTATCGGGTCTTAATATAAAGACATTACAATTTTATGATATAAAAACTTACAAAAATCGAGAATTTACAATATTTTCGAAATTTTATACTTACCCCAAAATAAGTCAAATGCTTTTGAAAATTGTATGAGATATGTGCATGAAAATTTTTAGTAGTTGGTGAAACTTTCCAGTTTTTATCTGTATTATTTTTGTAGTTATGATAAAAAATTAAAATAAAATTTATGAAAATCAGTTTATGGCATATTTTACTGTTTTTTGTCAATTTTCCTATAGTAATTCCATACACTTAGATAATGTATTGAGAACTTTGAAAAATTACCACCCAAAAGTACCAACAAGATGAAATTTACGATCTTTAAAGTTATTGATCGTAACTTTTGGACCAGTATTTCTATCCGAAATTGAGCTTACATAAATACGGAAAAAAAACATACACGTCACACACAGATTTGTGAAACGAATAATTCTTCGCTCTACTCAGAATCTAAAATAATTAAGATTAAAATGACAATAAAATTTCCCATTACTCAACATTAATTTATTGTATTTCCTAAAAATTACAAAAAAGACGAATTTTTCATATAATTTACCTATGGTGGGTCGTATGAAATTTTCGGCTAATAATATCAAGCAATTCAAATTTTATTGGATAACAATGAGGCATTTCCAAAATATTCTATTAAGTTAGTAGTGGTTTATAAAGAGTGATTTTAATTTGACATCCTTTTCTTTTACATCACACTGATTTTCTTTCTTTTCCTCAAATTTTTTTTAATAATACTTCATTCCACTACCCACGATTATAGATACTGTACTATATCTATAATAATATACTGTATCTATAATCGTGCCACTACCACGGCATGTATGGCTAATGTGACCATAATTTTTTTCACTCAAAGCGGAACACCTCTAAATTTTAATAGGATAACTTTCAAATTTTTTGCGTAAAATGACAATGCTATAAAGAGTAAAACACAGTTTGTTTTTATTAGAAAAAAAACATTATTTTATTTACATAAAAATGATAACAGAAAAACAAAGAAGACAAATTTTATAATTGTGGATTAAGAATTAAATTATTCGGCTGATTTTAGATTCTGAGCGTAGCGAAAAATCTAATGTTTTATAATGATATTTTTTTTTTCTGTGAACAATTTTGTATGGAAATACTTGTCCAAAAGTCTTGACCAGCAACTTTTTGATACCGGATTGCCTCTGGATGGTACTTAAGAGAGATAATTTTTTGAAATTCTCAATTTTTTTTCCTCAAAATCAGGGGAAAATTACCTAAAATTTGACAAAAAAGACTCGGAAACTACCATCTTTTTCCCAAACTTAATGAAAATTTAAACTCAGATAGACAATAACATGAAAAATATTTTGACGCAAGAAAGTTTTAAAAATGTGGAATAAATTATTAATACATTTCTGTTTAATAAGAAAGTTATCACTTTTTGAACTGGGGACCTCTCTTAGATTTGTTCAATCAAACATTTCTACTTCCTTGTCGAACTGACACCACTGCTCGAAATATTCTTTATTTGCCTTATAAAAATCAGCCACTGTGGTTTTCACAATATATCTTACGTTAAATAATCCTACCTACTAACAGTACCAATATGTTTTTAGTTGCTAAGAATAAATGTGTGCTATATTTTAGTGAAATAAAATCTCATAGATCAAAATAGGGAAACTTTTGGATTATTTGGGGACAGCGGGACACAATGTTTGAAAGCGGAACTGTCCCGCCCTAAGCGGGACGTATGGTCATGTTATGTATGGCACAATATTATGTTTTCTACATTTACTAAAAGATCTTTTGCAACTAAAAATTAGTAACCGATTCTTCACTTTGAATAATATTGTAAAATTATTTTGCTAACATTTTGAAACGCTACGTGAAAATATAGTGAACCAGAGATGAAAAAATGTTGGGAACCCTTGTATTGTTGTCCAATGTACGGTCAAAAATAATACATAATTACAATTTATTTCAGTTCGCAGATTGTAGCACACAGGGAAAGAGCTCTAATTGCCTGGCGCCGTGATGTCGCCAAGCAAAGAAGATAATTGGTACAGATTTAACTTACGCGTGGTAAAGTCCATACGATAAGATAGCCAGATAATTGCCTATTCCTATCAAATATAATACTTAACTAATGAGATAAAAGTAAAAATAAAATGAATAGTCGAGCATTTAGAGTAAATAATAACGTCCTAAGAACCATAGTGGAAGTTTTAATAATAATTCTGAAATTTAATGTATTTTGACCATCATGTACATAGCCGCTGACAAGGCTATTCATAACATTCAATGCCGGATCCAAAGCATTTGTCGCCCGGGGTAAATAAAATTTTAACGACCCGTGACACTCCTTTCTTTAAATTTCCAATATCTTCGATAAAAGCTTTTTGATATTGAGGCACCCCTAGATATACAAAACATGGGGGAAAGAACCACCACTCGCCTCCCTCTAGATCCGGCACTGCATATATTATATTTTTATACATAATATTTAAATTTTTGGTTTTGGAGGCGAGGGGGACTCTAAATTCCAATACACTTTTATGTACAACATTATTGATTTTTTTTTTTATTTTCATTGAGTTGTTCAAAATGACTTCACGTTACCTATACACAGATGTATGGGCGTCCTTTGGGGAGGACAAGGAGCGGCACTTGCCCTCCCCTGGAAAATATATTTTTTTAACTTTGGACCAAATAATATGATTTTGATCTCACTGTAAATAATATCGCTTTGTTAAAAATTTAGAATTATAATTCACACAATATTTTAATAGTAAAATTAGATAATTTATATGAAGTCTTAGTATAATATGTAATGAACATTAAATGGATAATTTAGAAATAAATTTTAACGTTTTAGATACTGGGTGAAGCAAAGAAGCTAATTGTTTAATAGTAATATATTTTGTTAATTAATTTATTATTTTACCGAAATAATTTTTCAACACGAAATACACCTCGGACATGTAGTATTGTCAAGTGGAAAATATTGTTCACATATAATTTTTTGGAATTCTCAACGGGTTTTTTTAAAACAAAAAAAAACTGCTTCAAATTAAAGCACACGTTATGTATTCAAACTAGATTTTATGAAATTAATTTTTACAAATTCAATTTATTGTTTTTACTATTTAGGTAAATTTTTATTTACATTTTTGTTCAAATCAGACGAGACAAATTTCAAGTTATTAGAACTTCAAATTCCATAATACGGCAAAATTGATCAATCATTTGACAAAATTATTTATTGTTTCTTTTAAATTCAACACACCCATCAAGAATATCATAGAAGCGAATAATACCCATGTATGAAATATGTCCGGCTTTTTTTCTGTAGTAAATATTATTTAGTGTAATATGTGCATTTGATTTTGCATGGAAATAAAAATAATTAATTTAAACTAATCATTTAATCACTAACATTTAATTGGTTTAAGTGTAAAATAATTGGCTTTTGTAAAAATAAGTCTATTAATTTTTTAAAAAATTTTTTCCCTCCTTGAAAAAATGCATATGAGCACCCATGTTTAGATGTACTACGTTTCTGACGACACTATTTTCCTTTGAGTGTCTCTAAGACTCTAATTTTTAAATACCTATCAAATACATTTTGAAACATAGGGTGGGAGGGGAGAAAGAAGGAGGACTCCAATTTACTTCAAAGTATCACGTTTCTGATGATATTATTAAACTTTTTTCACAGAGTTGTTCGAAACTTTGTTTTAGTGTTTAAACGGATCAACCCAAATTATATGGAAAAATTATTATTTATGTATAAAAGACTGCAGTAACGTTACATTATATATATATATATAACACAATACATGGTAATTATAATTTAGAAGTCAATTACGTTAAAAAAACTGAACTGAAGCAAAATTATTGAATTATCAAGAGGCTGTAATTTACTACAGACTACAATATTTTTGTCATAGATATATTAATATTAGGTATGATTTGCATTAGGGACGAGAACCTAGGACTTAAATAATGGGGGGAGGGGGATTTTTCTCAATTTGCCGACTGACAATTTTTAAAAAAATATAATTAAAACTCAATAATAAAAACAAAATAGTTTTGTTTCTTTATTTTATGATTAACATAATCCAACTAAAAATATTAAGTAATACTGAACTAAACATGATAATGATCTTAAATAACATCATATTTTAGATTCTGAGTGAAGCGAATTTATTGGTTTTACAAATCTGTGTATTTTTTTCCTTTTTTGTACGAAGACACTTTTTTGAGAAGAAATATAAGTTCAAAGAACTTTTTCAGGTAGAAATACTGGTCTTAAAATTTAGATTAATAATTTTCTAATTAAATAATTGTATGTAGTTAGTACTTTAAGGAGGCTGTTTTTTTCTTATCACAATAGATTTCCATGCTTATGGAAAAACTATTGAAAAATTGACAAAAACACGGTATAATATGCCATAATCTTAATTTTCATAAATTTGTTTTAAGTTTTTTAACATAAATTCAAAAATAATGAAGTGAGTTAGAAACTTAAGACTTGCACCAACTACTGAAAATAGTCACGTGCATAATTCATAAAAAATTCAAAAACATTTGGCCAACTTTGAGCTAAGTATAAAACTTTGAAAATATTGAAAATCTATGTCTTGTCTCAGATTTGCACAATAAATAATAATAATATTCGAACGTGGCTAATAAAATAGGTTTTGGCAACTGTTGTCAAAACTTACTTTATTTGTTACAATGGTCCCCGGGATAACGTGAACGTATTATGTCTGGGAAACTGCACCTATTCTCCGAAAGGATTTTACCGATCGTTTAATTTACCTACATAGGCACATAGTCCCTGAGCACTAATAATACAACACTTTTATGCAAAAATAGTGGGAATTAAAATACATTTTGCTGTGTTAAATCCACGTTTATAAAATATTCGTTGATCAGCACCGCGTCCATCGTACCCTTGGATAGACAACACACTCCCCACTACTCAACCACAATAATTATGAAGTACTTTAATAATAGTAGTTAAGTTCTTTATAATCGTGCACTCCACACACTACAAAGCTAAACACCTGCGACTACGGCCCTGTGGTACTACTCATTAGCTCAAATAGGTGGGGGGCCGCTTTGGGGTGCTCATTAGCACTCCCAAAAATATTTTTAGCCCCCCCCAAAATGTATGATATATGAATAGGTTTATATAAAAATATTTATGGTGTAACAATGAATATTACTTTATGGTATTGAGTGATATTGTATAATACTATATGAATCAATTATTAATTGTAAAATTACTAATAAACACAATATTTTCCTATGTTTTATTAACCTATGTTAAAATACAAATTGTATTTCAATGTTTTTTTTTTTTTTATATAATCCTTGATCCTTAAATACATTTTCATTATATAGATGTATGATAAATAAGCGTAGGTAAAATACATACTTCAGAAAATATTTTATACGACTATATTTATCAAAATGAATAAAAAAATATTAATTTTTCATCCTATTTGCGCCTATGGTACTACTATTGGCAGTATTGTACTCCTCGTAGGCGCATAGCCTGGATTTATTTTAAGAGGATGTTTTTTTTTAATTTTGATAAATTTCATGTAGATTTCTTTTACCCACACGATTAAGACAACATTTACAACAGTCAACAACGTAAGGTGTCATAAAAACTCAAAATTTTTCCAAAATCCCACATAATATTTATGTCTACGCCCTACGGTGTCAAATTTCAGTATTTATCTTATTATAATAGCTGTTTAAAACGCATTTATTTCACAATGTATTTCTATCGTGATAATTGAGAGCATAAACAATTTTAAAATGTCCACTTAATATTGTATCAATATTCAGTATATTAATTTAATTAGAGAAATAGAATAAAATTATAACTCAAATAATAAAGATACCAAAAAAAAAAAAAAAAACTTCCAGAATTAAAATATAAAGATATCTATGATTTATTTGTAATAAATTTTTGTTTCCATGGTAATGTTACGTTTGACTAGGAAAAAATGTCAAAATCAAAACACTTTATTTTAAATAAAATTATGATAAAGTAATATCCTAAATTCATTTAACATTGACGTTTCAAATATAATATATTATTATGAAGAATGGTTTTACTTAAAATATTTGGCAGTTGAATTCTATAATCTGGATGAGCATTTAATAAATGTTCATCGGTTTGATTTAAGAATAAGCAAATAAAACTCGATCGAATTGTGCGTTCACTCGCGTGAACCCTCTTTTGGTTGTCATCGAAACTCATTTTGGGAACCACTGTACCATAGCTGTTGTAGTCGGAATCGTTTTCGTGGCTTCATCACGAATCCGTTTCTTGGGCAATTATTTCGCTGGTACTCCGTCGCATATCGCAAAATATAACCCGTTTGTTATCGCGGGACAAGTTTTTCGTTCGCCAACCCAGCGGATTGTCCTAATTATTTTTATTATATTTTATCGGCCGTGGCGACTGTGTCAACAGAGTGATTCACATGTTCACGTATATTTATTAATAAATGGTCACGTATTATTCAGTGCAGCAGTGGCATACGCAGGATTTTGCAAGAAAGGGCTAATTAGTTAAACAAAATATATTTTATAGAGTTGATTTGAATTCGATATTTTAAAAAATGTAAAATCATTTTCAGCCCGTAGTAAAATGCCAGAAATGGCATGTTTCTACTTACATGAAATAACCCACTGAGCGAGTTTCTATTTGAATATAATACGTCATGATCGTGTAAAACTAAAAATCGTTTTTGTTGTTTGTTGAAAATCTCAAAGTTTTCAATATTTTCAAATTTCTACATTCAACGATGGTAAATTTGAATAAAATAATTTTATCGAATCTAATATGAATACTGTAGGATAGGTGGCAAAATTAAAAAAAATTGTTCGTTTAGTTTTTGGATTTGTCGCTAAATAAATAAAATTGATTTTGTGAAATTATTTTGAATATACAGGTAGGTATAAAGTTAAAAGAAAAATGCCATGAAAATTTCGAAAATAGTGTGTTTAAAGTGAAGTCTAAATAATAATCTATGGTCTATAGAAGGACTGAAAATGATAGAAAAATATAGAGAAATAATTCTTTATTCTATTAAAAAAACTTGTAAAAAATACGTAAATCCTAACTTAATTTTATTATATATATGTATATATATATATATATATATATTATTGTCAATTAAAAAAAAATAAAATATTAATTATAATATTAGTACAAGAAAATTTACAAATTGACACTTCACCAATAAGCAAGTATGTGATGTTTTGTTTTGGCCAGATTTCCCAAATTATATAATGGTTAGCAACTTAGTTAATTATATATGTATCTGTGTTTAACATCACGTTATGTAGATATTATTATGTCAAATCATAACTATGGTACCTATAGTACATAATATTTGATGTGGTAATTACTAACTATTGATTAATATTTTGAATATAATATACATTTTGTTTTTTAAATAAATCATCGAATTATTTTCTAAAAACAAATGCGAGTGATGGGGTAAGAGCAAATGTCACCTTTCTCCCTTTAAATACGTGGTTGATTAACAGAGCTCTGCTGGTAATATTAAACACTTTACTAGTAGTTTGCATTGTTGAGTACGCCACTGATTCAGTGTATATAATAATATTATAATATTCACCAACAAAATTATGTATTTTATATATTTAATTATCGAGTTCTGTTGATGTTATGATCGTGAGGCGCAGTGGCGAGGTAAAAGGGATCTGGCGGCTGTTCTCCAAAATTTTGGGTGGGTAGGTATTAATTTTTAACATAATATACATAATATACTCTAGAAATAATGAAGCACTAATGTAAATGAAATAATAATAATATGTCACAAGATTATCTGATAAATAAATATTAAAAATATATTTACAATTAATTTGAAGTATAGACATATTAATAATATTATTTTATTAAATTCTAATATTTTCCCATATTTTCAACTTCAAAACTTATTTTCATGAAATTTCATTTAAAGTAAAAAGTCGGACACACTCCACACCATGGGTATTCTTCGTCTCTCGCGAGTGGGATACTCTTAGTCTTCGTGGGTGCGTTGAATTGTAAATAAACGATAAATCATTCCTTCAAATAAAATAAAAAGATTCTGAGCGAAGAGTTCAATAAAAAATTGCTATAAAAACGTAAATATAAGTTGTCGTATATTTGAGTAAGCTATTAGACAATTTTTCGCTTTGAAAACAATAGAATTGAATAAGTTACGAAATAATATGAAAAATAAATCTGCCATTATTTGGATTAATCGCTAGTTGAGCCATAATCTTTACTTTAAAAGTGTTAAATCTTAAAATATTAAAGTAATAAATTTTAGTCTTTAATATAATTAGTAATAACTAATAATTATGTTAACGAACGTTGAGATCAATTTTTTTTTTTTTGTATCAAATCGACTTATTGGGTGTGTGGGTAAACTGAAATTTGGTTTATATGAAGTTTGGTCCTTATGTTAAAATAAGTTCACCTCGCCATTGGTTTAATATTTTAGATCACACTAATATCTTAGAATTTCACTCACTCCGTATAACATCTTAAAGCTGTACAGCACTGTTGTTGATATGTATCGGCGCCCGCCGTGCTTGCTGTTATAATTAAGTTTTGTGGTGGAGGGATATGCGAGAAAATACACGTTTCCGTCGCCGCCTGGTTGCGGACCTTGTGCTTGTTACTCTCGTGGCGTGGAAGTTCAGTCATCATCGAAGTCGTGACCAGTTATTACCTGTTGCCGTGTTGGCAGTGACCATAATTATTAATTTTTGTTTCATTACGGAAGTGCAATAATTCTACATTAAAAATCTTTTTCTTCTTATTATTACATTTTTCAAACGGCCCCATGCAACGAGTGTAATTTTTGGCACGACAATCAAGTGTTCTTTTGCGTAATTAGTTTATGAGGTAAATATAATATTATTATCGTATTCAACGCGTGACTTATAACAACTATATAACATCTACGTTTTTAACACAGGTATAACTGCAGTTTAGTGTTTGTATTGATTATATTCTGCCGATTGTAATTTTGCTCGTTCAAAATGTCCGGGAAAAAGCCTAAAAGCCATGCGGATTGGAAGAAACGAGTTGAAGCCGAGTATTTTAAATTAGTACAGGCTAAACGAACAAAGATTGATGGTGACCGTATTTTGGCTTATGAGAATAATCGGAAATTACTTGACGGTAAGTATATTTTTTATAATTTATATTATGTGTTATATCTCTAATGTTTCACATGTTTTTTTATTTAGAAAAAAAAGCTGCACAACTTAAACGCCTGCAGTCTAGAACAGCTGTCTGGGAATTTCCTTCAGATGTGGAAACAGCGTCGAGCTCTCAACAAGCAGTGGTGACCAAAGTGGATGGCGTTGGTGAAGACGTTATGAGTGCACCTATTCAAGTACTCGACAAAGTAAATGCTATACCTGCTATGACTCATTGGGCTTCGATTCAGGAAAATTGTATGGTAAGTAACATCGATTTTGGGCATAAACCTAGTTTTTTTTTTTATTTTAATTTATGTATACCACCGCTTTAAAAACAATGGCGGAACACTGTCCTAGGATGAACGAACTGAGTAAGTAAAAGTTGATAATACGAGTATATTATAATTGGCTGCTCTAAGGATACCGTTATTGTACAGGTATAAGTTTTATTAGGCACATTCTGTCTTTGGTGACTGTGTAATGCTTTATGAGCGTAATGCTTGTATTAAATTATGCTTTGTAATTTTTAATTTGTTGATATATATTATTATTCATTATTATTATTATTGGTTATTTGATTTAAACATGTTAATATTGAAAGGTTTTATGATGTTTTAAATCTAGTAGCATTTTCTGTATTTTTTTTTCATTGGGCGTTAAAAATTTTTAAAAACAATTTTTATTTTTTGTATTGGTAATATTTAATAATCAATAAGTATATTATTATCTTTATTATAAATACGGTCAAATATTTTAGATGTAGGATTTAAAAAAAGTAACATTATAAGGAGTAATTTGAAATCGGGTTTAAAATATAAAAAAAAATAAAAAATTAAAGGTATTTCATTGGAAATTATTAATTTTTTTTTCGTTGTATGAAAATTTATTAAGTCAGTGTACAGCATGTATAACAGCCCATAAATGAAAAATAAAAATAATCAATAAAGCGTAACCGAGTGTAGAGTGCAAAATGAAGATGTTTTATCGAAAGTGAATCGGTTAACCCAGAGGTATCTATTGAAAATTTTTCAATCCACGACTCCTTTGTCTCTTAGCAATATCTTGGCGCGTGTATGTCAATTGCACCAAAAATTGGCAGGTAAAATAAAAATTTTAAGTGACAAAATAAAGGTTATACATCAATTTCGCCAGTAAAATTTTAATCATATAGATGGAAATAAATCAATTGCGCCGGCCCGTAGAAATTTACTCATATAATTTGTTGTACGTAAACTCTACCGATTAAATTACCAAAATATAATGTTATAATATTATTATCAAAGTAGTTCGATAGATATGCTCGGATAATTAAGGGTTCTCTGGTTTTATCAAAAAGCAATAAGACGTATCTAATATCCCGACTGAACAAGACAGTCCAAATTATTATTAAAAATAGTTATACCTACGCTATCAAATCAAGATTGGAAAAATTATTTAATTATATAAAAATAACGACTTTTTTTTGAACAAATTAATAAATAATTTAATGTTGAGTTCAGTTTTATGGACATCGCATTGTAACGTAGTCGTTTCATGTTCGTGTGTACATATTACATATTATTATAAATTATATTGTGAAGTTAATTTTTTCTTAATCATGGAATTGATTTTAAGCGAACGTGGTAATGACCTAATTCTTTACCAGAATTATAAATTTTCATCCAAAGAGCCACTAAAAATGGACGCAAATTGCAAAGAATTGCAATTCTAAACTATACACCAGTGATGTCAACTCTATAATCTTAAATGTGTACCTTTTTAAATGACCCTAAATGATCCGGTGCAAAAGATGTATAAATTTCAGGTAGTCTTAAAAAATCGGTGCAATTGACAAACACGCATCTTGGCGGCTCCTATTTCCATAAAGAAAACATTTTTATATTTTTGTATGTTTATCTAAACCAAAATATTTAATAATCAAAAGAAAAATGATAAACCCGTATGTCCTCCACAAAACACAATGAGATTGTGCTTTACGTGCCGAGCTGTACTATTTTTCTGGCAGCAGGCGCAAATCTTAAAGATGCTAAAGTCGGGTCTGTTATTTTTTTTTCTTAGGTATTGTCATCAAAGTTAAAATATCCAACAAATATATAACATTTGATTGATAAGTAGAAAACAATTTGAGAAAAACTCTTAACACAAAATAAAATACTATGAAAAATTATAAATTCTTATAACGAAAAGCACGAGAGAATAGTTCTTATAGCTAGAATGAGTGTATAGACGAATTTCGTTTGTTCTAGTTACAATGCTGGAAATATTTTTAAACAATTAAAAGAGCCGAAACCTACAAGGTAACCCCATTGATCGAGTACCGTGTTTATAATCATATTCTGCTATCAGACGAAACAGATTGTGTAGAGTTAATAACAAATCCAGACGAAATTATAAATAAATTTGTGTGCAATGTTAAGTTGAAAAGTGGTATAGCTTTATTTCGAGATTAATTATTCCGTGTTTAACTTAACTGCGTTGAGTGAATTTATTTTAGATTCTGAACGAAGTGAAAAAGCTAGTGTTTTTACAATGATGTTTATTTTTTTTTCTGTGTACAACTTTTCGTATGGAAATACTTGTCCGAAAGTTTCGATCAGTAACTTTTTGAAACCGGATTCGCCTCTAGATTGTACTTTAGAGAGGTCATTTTTTGAATTTCTCAATTCTTTTGATAAACTACCTAAAATTTGACAAAAACGACTCGAAAACCATCATTTTTTGATCCGAACTATATGAAAATTTAAGCAGATAGAAAATAATATAAAAAAGATTTTGGCGCAAGAAAATTTTGGAAATGTGAAAAAAAATGTTGGACATTTTTCTAACATTTTTTTTCTCATTCATTTTTTATATTATTGACTTTCTTTGTTCAAAATCGTTTTATTGAAGAAATGATTTATCGTTTCTTTAAAATTAAAATTCAATACACCCGTGAAGAGAATCCCACCCGATGTGTGAAGAACACCCCTACGAGCGAAGTACACCCATCGCGCGAAGTAAGTCCGGTTTTTTTTTTTGTCAACACTTTTTAGTATGGAAATTGTTGTGCACAAGTCTGGACCAGCATTTTTTTTAAATCGGATTAGCCTCAAGATTGTACTTTAGAATGCTCATATTTCGAATTTCTCAATTTTTTTTTTAGCAAAAACTACTTAAAATTTGACAAGAAAGACTAGGAAACTATCATTTTAGATTCTGAATAAATTAAAGAAGCTAGTTTTTTTACAATGATGTTTATTTTTGTTCTTCATTTTTTTTGTTTTTTTTTATAATATATACTTTTTCATACAGATTTATTTGTCCAAAAGTCATGATTGGCAACTTTTTGAAACTGGGTTTACCTCGATACCTCAATTTTTTTTTCTTTTTTGTGGAAAAAGACTACCTAAAATTTGACAAAAATGTCTTAGAAACCATAATTTTTTGATCCAATCTTTATGAAAATTTAAACGTAGATAGACTATAATATAAGAAACATTTTGGTTCAAGTAAATTTTGAAAATGTGAAAAAAAATATTGGACATTTTTTTTACACTTTTTCTCATTAACTTTTTTCTCTTTTTCTTTATTTATTAGATAAAAAAGTAAAATAAAGTAAATTGTAGACAAGAAAACCGGACATACTTCTCACCGTGGATATTCTTCGATCTTCGTATCAGATACTCTTGGTAGATGTGTTAAAAAATAACGGCTATTATTATTCTTTACCTATATTATTAACTTCTTTCGTTCAGAATCGTCTTATTGAAGAAATGATTTATCTTTTCTTTAAAATTCTATACACCCACCATGAGTATCTGACCCGAGGAGGGAAGAATATCTGTGGTCCGCATTTTTTGCCTATACTTTACTTTACTTTTTTAATTTCAACTTAATGAAAATTTAAACATAGATAGACAGTAATATGAGAAATATTTTAGTGTAAATGTGAAAAAAAAATTTGGATATATTTTTTTACTTTTATTTTTTCTGTTAATACTTTTTCTTATAAAAATATTTGTCATAAAGTACTGACCAGCAAAATGAAATTGGATTTGCCTTTAGAAGGTACTTTAAAATGATTATTTATAAAAAGTTAAGTAAAGTAAAATATAGACAAGAAAGGACATACTTCGCACCTTGGATATTCTTTACTCGTCATATACTCTTGGTGAGTGTATAAAATTTTAAAATTATTTTTTCAATATGACAATTAAGAGCGACGGAAGCCAATAATGTAAAGAACAATAATAGTTGTCATAGTTGTCAAATTATAGTTTTAACACACCCACCAAGAGATCTGACCCGAAGATCAAAGAATACCTGAGGTACAAAGTATGTCCGGTTGTCTATATTTTACTTTACTTCACTTTAATTTATTTTATTTAATAAAGAAAAAAGAAAAAAATGAATGAGAAAAAAATACTAGAACAATGTCCTAAATTTTTTTTTACATTTTCAAAATTTTCTTGCGTCAAAATGTTTCTCTTATTATTTTCTACCTTTATTTAAATTTTCATGAAGTTTGAATCAAATAATGATGGTTTTCAAGTCTTTTTTGTCAAATTTTGGGTAGTTTAGTTGTTGAAGAATTAAATGAAAAAAGAATGAAGAATTCAAAATTTCAAAAAATGACTTCATTAAAATACTAACAAGAGGCAGATACGGTTTCAAAAAGTTACTGCTTGAAAATTTTGGCCATACGAAAAATTACACACAGAAATTAAAATAAACGTCATATTAAAAACACTAGCTTTTTCACTTCAATCAGAATCATAAATTTACAATTATTTTCACAAAATTTAATAAAAACTACTCGAAATTTGACTAAAAAGACTTGGAAACTTATTCTGTATTTATCAAAACTTTATGAAAATTGAAATATAGATGGATAAAGTAAAGTAAAATGTAGTAAAGTAAACTTGAGATAAGTAAAGTATAAACAAGAAAGCCGGATATTCTTTGCACAATGGGTATTCTTTATTCTTCGGGTCAGTATTCTTTGTGGGCTTGTTGAAAATAACGACTATTATTGTTCTTTATATTACCTATTAACTTCCTTCGTTCAGAATCGTATTATTGAAGAAATGATTTATAGTTTTTTTAATATTCTGTACACCTACAAACGGTATCTGACCCGAGGATCGAATATTATCCGTAGTGCGAAGTATGTACTGATTTGTTTTTTTTTTTAATTTACTTATTTTTACTTTACTTTATTTTACTTTATTTGACTTATTCTTTTTATTTAAGCGTTTAAGTTTTTTATTAAGAACGATAAATCGTAAATGAATTAAGTAACGTTTGTTAAAGATTGAAAATATTTAAATTATTATTTTGAATAGTTACTGAAAGTATAACCAAGGTGCTTATTTGTTTGTGTAGATCAGATTATGTTAGAATATTTAAAAATTATATGTTTTTAATCATTTACCAATTGGTTTTTTTATGCTTTAGACTTAATCTATATCATAATAGGTCACAAAAGGACTGTAAGACTGTATTAAACTGTATAATATAAGACTGACTAGTTATAAGACTGTTAATAAGCCTTATTTATTAATATTTCGATTTGGTTATTTTCCCCCAAGGAAACGAAAATGTGTAAAATTTATAAAAAAAAAAATAAAAAAAAAAACGCTAAATTCTTCACTAGATTATCACATTCAAATGTCCACACATGACTTATTGTGAAAAAAGAAATTGTTAGAAAGATGATAAAGTCAAACAGAGTATCTAAAGGCATGAGTCGTAATATTTTTCCATATTTAAAGATAAATTTTATATTGTGAATTTTAGATTCTGAATGAAAAGAAGAAGCTAGCTAGTGTATTTGCAATAATGTTTATTTTATTTTTTTTCCCTGTGAACAATTTTTTTTCGTATGGAAATCATTGGCCAAAAATCTTGACCAGCAACTTTTTGAAGCCGAATTTGCCTCAGAATGTTATCTTTCGGGGGGTGGGGGGGTCATATTTCGAGTTTCTTAATAATTTTCTCAAAATTTGAGAAAAACTACCCAAAATTTGTCAAAAAAAAAAAAAAAAAATTGGAAATCAATAGATAAATAATTATATTAAATTATATTAAAATATAGACATTAATATAAAAAATATTATGGCTCAAGAAAATTTTGAAAATGGACAAAAAAAATTTGTATATATTTTTTATTTTTTTTTTCTGCAAACACTTTTTCGTGAGGAAATAATTGTCCAAAAGTCTCGACTAGCAACTTTTTGAAATCAAATTTACTTCTAGATGGTACTTCGAAGAGGTCATTTTTCAAAATACTCAATTGTTTTCTCAAAATTTAGGAAGTATTACCAAAAACTTGACAAAAAAGACTCGGAAACTTTTTTTTTATTCTAAACTGTATGAAAATTTAATTATAAACAGACAATAATATTATGAGAAACATTTTGTTGAGAAAAAGTTTTGAAAATATGAAAAAAAAATATTTTGGACATTTTTTTTTAACACTTTTTTATTCATTAATTTTCTTTTCCTTTCCTTTATTTATTAGATAAATTAAAGAAAAGTTACGTATAGCAAATCAATGCAAAGTAAATTAAAGTAAATCAAAGTAATGTAAAGTTAAGTAAAATAAATAAAAGCAATGTAAAGTAAAGTATCTTAAAGTGTATAGTAATGTAAAGTAAAGCAAAGCTAAGTAAAATATAGACAAGAAAGCTGGACATACTCCACACCTTGGGTATTTTTCGCTCTTCAGTTCAGATACTCTTGGTGGGTGTATAGAGTTTTAAAGAAAGGATAAATAATTTCTTCAAAAATACGATTGTGAACGGAGGAAGTTAATATAAAAAACAATAATAGACGTCATTTTCAACACACATCCACAAAGAGTATCTGACCTAAAGAGCGAAGAATACCCTTGGTGCGAAATATGTCCGTCTTTCTTGTCAATACTTTACTTATTTTTGATTTACATTACTCTACTTTATTATACACTTTACTTTACTTTAGGTATTTAAATTTATTTTCTTGTTTTTCTATTTAATAAAGAAAAGGGAAAATAAATATAATGAAGAAAATGAGTGTGATGGAAGTTACGTAAATCTGATTTTCGGTGCAAATTATTTAAATATATTTAAAATACGTTCCCCGAATAGTAATTTTTGCTTTTTTTTTCTAAAATTTTCCCACGTCACACAGCATCAAGTTATCAAGCTGAAATATCCCCACTTTGCTCAGAAAATTGAGGGATATTTTTGAATTGTGGAATGGTCGGCGAGCGAAGTGAATCGTGCCGTTAATCACGATCGGCATTGGGAAATATTTTTATTTTTATTTTTACTTTATATAATTTTGTTATGTTTTGAATTTAATTTCTTAAATGTTTATGCTATATAAATATAGTATAATTTAAAATAATATTCATTGAAATTTTTCACACCATACGTTGGTTTTTCTAAATACAAGTAGTCGAGATAACAGAAAAGTACTCAATTTTTAAATCGTCGTAACTCCTTAATTTTTTTTTTGTGCCATCATTTTTAAAACGTTAATATACCATATTCAAAAAAAAAAAAAAATTAAAATTAGCATGGGCTTTTAATTAGATTTGTCTTTGATTTTGTTTCTAAAAAAAAATAAGAATAATCAAGCGTTTATTAGATTCTGAACAAAGTGAAGAAGCTAGTGTTTTTACAATGATGTTTATTTTTTTTTTTTTATTTTTTTTTTATTTTTTTTTTTTTTTTGTTTTAACAATTTTTCGTATATAAATACTTGTCCA
>JAIPRM010005713.1:0-20014 GCA_025469315.1 Stegophylla sp. TES_Ste_2020 | reverse complement strand
TCTCGAGCGCTCTATGACTAAAACTTAATATGCTATGCAATTTCCAAAAATTCTCCCCCCCCTCATTGGTTATTTTAGTTTTAGTGTAGCTGTTGTAATATTATAGATATTATTATATATATAAATACAAATTTATATATTAATCTACGTAATGTATAATTATTATTTTAATTTAATTTTTCCATGTAAAATAACATTAAATAAATTAATAAAGTATATAATATATTTATTGGAAGATTTTTACCCCTCCCCCTATAATTAATTAGTAACAATCGCCCTCTACATAGGGACATTTATACCGGGAGGTACAATTTCACGGTGGGTAATAATCACCTAGTACACCATGGTAAAATATACATAGTGAAATTTTACCGGGGGGGTAAAATATCACTGAGGTAAATTTTCGCGGTTACACCGGTAATACTTTGCACCACGGATATTCTTCGCTCTTCGGGTCAAATACTCTTGGTATGTGTGTTGAAAATGACGACTATTATTGATTTTTATATTATTAACTCCTTTAGTTCAGAATCATCTTATTAAAGAAATGATTTATCGTTTCTTTAAAATTCCATAAACCCACCAAGAGTATCTGACCTGAAGAGCGAAGAATATCCGTGGTGTGAAGTATTTCCGGTTTTTTTTTCTGTATTACCTTTTTCGTATGGATCTACTTGTCCAAAAATTTCGAACAGTAACTTTTTGAAATCAGATTAGCCACTAGTTGGTACTTTGAACAGGTCATTTTTTGAATTTCTCAATTCTAAAGTTTTTTTTTTGAAAAAAATTACCCAAAATTTGACAAAAAAGACACGGAAACCATAATTTATTGATCCGAACTGTTAACAAATTTAAACATATATAAACAATAATACGAGAAACATTTTAGTGTAAGAAAATTTTAAAAATTTTAAAATAAAATTTTGGATTTTGAACGAAGTGATGAAGTTTATGTTTTTACAATATTGTTTATTTCTTCTTCTTCTTCTGTAAACACTTTTTCGTATAGAAATACTTGTTCAACATTTTCAATCGGTAAGTTTATAGTTTCAAAATCGAACCCAAATGGTACTTTTGAGAAGTCATTTTTCAAATTTCTCAATACTTTTTTCAAAAATACGGAAAATCTGACAAAAAACAGCAAAGTATGTTATTACCGTAATTTCCGTAAAATTGAAAATTGCTTTTTAATATAACTTCTAAAATAATGCAGCTAGAGACTTAAAACTTTCACCAACTACTTAAAGTGGTCACGAAAACATCTCATAAAAATGTCAAAAAGATTTAATCAATTTTGAGTTAAGTATAGCATTTTAAAAATTTCGAAAATCTCTCATATGTTGCTAGTTAGTATGTAATAAAATTTTTGATCTTAAGACTTAAAAATTTAATATGATCTCACTGACATATTTGTCTAATTTACCTGAAAAAATCTCGAAAATTGTTAGTCAACTTTTTTTTCTATAACCGTTTGATATTAGAATTTCGACGAAATTCGTTAGTTTTACCTAAAATTACATACATTAACGTACATAAAAGAAAATTGGCTCCACCGATTTATTTGAAACTTGGTGGCTTGATAAAAAATTTCATTGCGAATATTTTGGTGTAATATAATTTTGAGCGAACAGAAAATTAAACATTTTACAAGGGTTTGATTGAAAAAAAATCGGAGAAAATACGGACAAATTATTATGATATTTCTAACTAACACCCAAAAGATTTTTAGGTAATGTTTTCCCTCCATCTTATGTATTTTTCGACGCTGAATGCGGTGGTGTGAATTAAAATTCACGTGCATCAATAGTTTTCTTATTATTTTATTCTATTTTGAAAATTCAATATTTTCGGTTATTATACTAAATATCTACTATTATTTATGGAGTATTCATTAGGTGTATGTGAATATATGAAAATCTGTTTTCGTTTTTCGTGAATGTTGTATGTAACAAAATAATTTATAGTTGAACATTTAAGTTTAATTCTTCAAAATTGATAATTATTATTGTGTATATTGATTGAAATTTCGTTCAAAATCGTTTTATTGAAGAAATTATTTAGTAACTTTAAAATTCAATACACCCATCAAGAGTATCCCACCTGACGTGCGATGAACACCCCCGTCGAATGAAGTACATATTTTTTAATTTTTAAAATTGCTTAAAATATGTATTTTTTCTGTTACAGGAAAGCATTTCGAAAGAGCTCAAAACTCAATTGAACGAATGGAAAGAAGTTATAGTGTTATTAAACGCAATAATGACATGGGAAAAAAATTGGTTTCCTGCGATTACAATAACATGTGTAACGAGTTTATACTTGTGAGTATAATATATTCAAATGTACCTGTTTGCTTTTAAAATTTATCGATTATATTAATAAGGGCGATAGAAATTAATAATGATAAATATATCCCACTGAGTAAAATATATTTATTGACATATTTTGATGACACACTTATAGATTATAATGTAAAGACCTATCTACCCACCCTTTTTTTAGAACAGGAGCAGTCACTCCTCAAAGTCTTATTACGGACCACCCCTGTCTTTAAATATTTCAATTTATAAGATAAAAATTAAAAAGTAAATGAAGTTGTCATCAAACTTTGTTATAATTAAAAAAGAAAAATTTATACTATATACTTACTGAAATAAACCCACAAAATTTTGATTAAATTTATTAGTTAGTAAATAAATTTGTCCGTCAGATTATTCGAGTGAATAATATGCCATTTGTCTAATTGCTTTAGATCTGTGTGTACATTTTTAACTAGTATAATTATAAGCTGAATAAGGGTGTTACTGAATATTATGCTTCTCAAGTTTATTAATACATTTATATTTTATACATTTATTAATATTTATAATTTTTAGGTTTCTATGAAGTGATGGGAAACTCTTGTATAATTTATACAATTTTTCTAGAGTATATAAATTGCTCTCAAAATGGGCTTTTCGTATACCAATTATTCCGCTCCTAACATTTTTGGGTCGATTAAGATCACAAATCGTTGCGCATTTACTCAATCCACTCCAAACTCCATCAAAATGTTTGCGTAAACATAGTAGTCACACAAATTATTTGATCATGTATAAGGGGGCTTAAAAAGATTCGGTTTTTATTCTTTTAATTTTTCTTTTTTTTTTTTTTTATATTATTATAAATAATCAAAAACATTTCTATCCGATTAACTGTGTTTTATTTATTTATTTATTTTGTTGATGAATTGATCGGTTCCGAATATCGGAATAACTCAAGTCCCGAAGGGACAACGAGTAAATACTAAAAGAAATCCACGTATTTGCTTTTGCAACACATAACCGGTAAGCATGAATCATAATACAAATGATTGCAAAATAAACTCTTTTGAAGTTTCTAAAATATTCAGTCGCGGTGCAGAGAAAATTCAACATAGATTCCATACTGAATAAAAAAAAACCTATGCGATTTCGTCTGACGATTGTTGTTTTGCTTTTTAATTAAACATAATTAATCGATAAATATTTGCATAGAACGAGAATGTTCTTCCTCTTTTTTGTTTTTTTTTTTTTCATTTTTTTATTTACATATTTCATTATATTGTAAATTGGCACGCGATCAAGTACGGTGTGGCGCACTTCGACTATACTGCACGGTAGGAGGGCTCGTATATAAACTTCCTCGGCCAGGACGCCTCATTCAATGGTAAAAATAATTAATTTTTTTATCTAGTTCTGTATTAATCTCTTTATTATCGTTCATAATAATTCTTTTGTAAAATCTAATACTCATATATTATAATAATTTACTACACGTTGTGCATCACAATATGTGCGAAGAATTTTGTGCCAAGTTTACTTAATTTTGAATGCAAAACATATATATTAATAATATTATGCGATGGGCGGATGTGCATGCCCAAAGTCCACGTAACATGGTGGGAGAGGATTTAAGGGAAAGCATAACATGCGTTTACAAAGACAATACAGCTAAAATAATATAGTTGTTATGAGTTATAACGATAATAGTTATTTTATCAAATATTAGAATATCAAATAGACATAAACATTACCTGCTTCACTACTAGATTATAAACGACACAAATGAGATATCGCATTACAATAAAAAAATTCTGGAAAAGTTGTATTATTTATATAAGATAAAAATGAAAATATTTTGCTTGTTATTACAATTATTATTTAGTAATTTTAGTTAGGTTAGCAACCCATTGGTGACCAAGGATTCAAAAATGCTATTTCAGAAGGAAATGCATTTCGTAGTTAATAGGTAATAATATAATATATAATAATAATTAAGCATTATTAAAATGCATTTACTGCAGCATAAAATTGTTCTATTCTATTTAACCTATTTTATCTATAATTTTCAGAGTTATATATATATATATATAACATTATTGTTATTAGTTATTTTAAAAATTGAAAAAAATGAAAAGTTAAATAATAATGATATCGTACCAATAGAACACGTTGATGAAGGAATAAACATAAAAGAAATAATGTTTGTCCTGGTTCCTAGGATTTAATTATGTATTTCAATTCTATTCATGGTACATTATGAAAGGGTGGAAAGTATAAGATATTAAGAATGCGATTTCGTAAAATCCCACCTCTGTTTCTTCCTTCAACGTGGAACGTTAATGAACACATATTATTTGAAAATAGTTATCGAACGAATAACGTCTGCAAATGATGGAACAATAGATTTAATCATAATATGTTATGTATAATTTGTAGTATAATAAATATAATTTAAGAAAACACTTGTTTTCTTGAATTTAAATAAATGTTGAGAATTTTTTTCTGGGACTTAATTACCATTCAACGTCAAACTATGATTTAGAGGCCATCCATTTGCTATTCATATGAATATTTAATATATAATTGATGATCCCACAAACTTCCTATTGGATACACCACTGACCTACTTGTACCTATATACAAATACATTAATATTATTTGATAATATCTGATAATTATTATCAAACGCATTGTTTCAGATACGTGTGGCTGGTCAATTGTTCAATATTGAACTTGATTTGGACCAGTTGTTTGTGTGTCACCCTCTTGGACTGTATTGTTAGTGGTTCTTTTAAGAAGACTTTTCCGCCCAACAGTTGGGACGAGGACAAGGAGCGAACATACATGGATTTCGTCGAATACACGGCCGACTGCTACGTCACGTACAAACTGTACGTCGAGCGGTTCTTAAGACTCAGGCAGACTAACATTAGACTGGTAATAATTACTGAATTAATCAGAACAGCTCTTCGACCGCATACACCTGCGTTTTTCGGCCAACAGTACACATACCTACCCCTAGTATAGGCACAACTAGATCTAAATTTCAGCGAGTGCTGATATTGTCAATAGCTCGGTAACCCGAGGGAAGCCCACCCTTCGTACATTCTTCACTTCAAAATTATTTTTCCTGTGGTACTACAAATGTATTAAAATTTTACTTAAAATGTGGCCAATATTCCCCAAATCATAATATTATTTAAGTGAGGTGACCACTGGCTTGAGCCCTCCCCCAAAATTGTGCCGCACTAACATTTTTGTAATTGCATCAGGTACCAACTTTAAATGCTCATATCCAAAAAAGTAAAGTAAAGTAGAGACCAGAAAGCTGGACATACTTTGCAACACGGATATTCTTTGCTCCTCGGGTTAGATACTCTTGATGGTTGTGTAGAATTTTAAATAAACAATAAATCATTTCTTCAATAAGAAGATTCTGAACGAAGGAAGTTAATAACATAAAGAACAATATGATAGTCGTCATTTTCAGTACACCCACCAAGAGTATTTGACCTGAAGAGCGAAAAATATCAGTGGTGCAAAGTATGTCCGGCTTTCTTGTCTATACTTTACTTTTTTTTAATCTAATAAATAAAGAATGGGAAAAAACTGAATAAGAAATAAAATGTTAGAAAAATGTCCAAAAAATTTTTCTTGTGCAAAAAAAATTCTCATATTATTTTCTAAATATGTTTAAATTTTCATAAAGTTTGGATCAAAATATTAATGGTTTCCGAATCTTTTTTATAAAATTTTGGGTAGTTCCCCCCCCCAAAAAAAAAAAAAAAAATGAAGAATTGAAATTTAAAAAAATGACTACTCTTAAGTACTAACTAGAGGCAAATCCCTTTTCAAAAAGTTGCTGATTAAAACTTTTGGACACGTATATTTATACGGAAAAGTGTTTATAGAAAAAAATAAATAAAATAAAATAAACATCATTGTAAAAACACTAACTTCTTCACTTCATTTTTTTTCTGTGAACACTTTGTCGTATGGATCTACTTATCCAGTAACTTTTTGAAACCTGATTTTCCTCTAGTTGATACTTTAGAGAAGTCATTTTTTGAATTTCTTAATTCTTCAATATTTTTTGAAAAAACTACCAAAATTTGACAAAAAAGACCAGGAAACCTTCATTTTTTGATCCAAACTGAAAATTTAAACATAGATAGACAATAATATAAGAAAGATTTTGAAGAAAATTTTAAAAATGTGAAAAAAAAATTTTGGTCATTTTCCTAAAATTTTTTTTATTTTTTGTCTTTGAATATTTTTTTCCTTTATTTATTAGATAAAAAAAAGTAAAGTAAGTTAAGTAAAGCAAAGCAAAAAAAAGTAAAGTAAAAGCAAGAAAACCAAACATACTTCGCACCACGGATATTCTTCGCTCTTTGAGTCAGATACTCTTGGTAAATGTGTTGAAAATAACAACCATTATTGATCTTTATATTATTAACTTCTTTTGTTCAGAATCGTTTTATTGAAGAAATGATTTATCATTTCTTTAAAATTATACAAACCCACCAAGAATATCTGACCCGAAGAGCCAAGAATATACGTGGTGTGGTGTAGGTCCTGCTTTCTTGCCTATACTTTACTTTGCTTGGCTTTACTTTATTTTACTTTACTTTTTTTTTTGTTATTATAACAAACTTTATCATTTTTAAATAAAATTACCTTAATAATAGACTGAAGCTCTACTCAAAATCGTATAGTTAAGAAATCATTAATTGTTTCTTTTAAATTTAATACACCAAAAAGAGCATTTCACCCAAGGGGTGAAGATTATTCACGGAGTAAAGTATGTCCGGCTTATTAAAATTGTTTTTCTAATATAATTTTAATTATTGAATTCAGTTACAATTGTTACTTTTGAAAGATTCACCACATATTGTTTTATCTATGTGTGATGTGTCCTAAAAGTTTTATTAAGTTTTACTAGATAAATTATTTTCTGTAGGTAAGCGCTTAAAATTTGAATTTAGACAAACTAATTATTTTTACGTGAAATAACGATATTTTTTTAAAAACCTTATTAAATTTTAAAATGTTAAGTCCAACAAAAAAATATTCAAAGAAACTTAAACTCGGCATTAATGTAACGTGATAAACTGAGTCAGAGATTCCCTATTGTAGAAATTATGCTGGTCATTAAACTAAATATACCAAAATCATATTAATTATAAATATCATTTGTAATCAAAATATTGTTTGCTTAACTCTCTCCGACCTTCAAAATTTTTTTCTGACTATTATCTCGTATTCATCGTATTAGAAATAAAAAGAAAAATATACCTAAATATATTAACGTACCTATTTATGAATATGTTATCTTTATATATTTATTTTTTTGGCATATTTTAATTATTTATTCATTTATTTATAATGTTATAATTATTATTGTTATAAGTGAGTGGGCAAACTCAGTCGAAATATTGATGTATGACGCTACGCGTGGATATATATATACATAATATATTTTTACTATTATTATGTTACTTAGGATTAAGCAGTTGAGACTAAGACGTGTTATTATGTTAAACTAACGAATACAGTGATTAAATCACTGGAGTTGGGATTCTCGAAGTAAAAAATCGATGAATCAAGTACCTAGTGCATGGACTATCTACTTAGAATCACTGCTTGGTCGTTACCGTGGGAGCGTATCAGGCCAAGGAACCATGCAAATTACTGACACCGCGGATTTTAAAATATAATATGATTACTCAGACTTTCCCACAGTCACGTCTTAGCTGCTGACATGACTAAACTGTAAAATAAAAAGACACTATATACCGGGTGGACATATTATGGTGGCGAACCTTTTTTTAAGTAAAGTGCCAAAATTTTTCAATCGAGGATATTAAAACTATTCCCGTGCCCTCCCACCCCCCCCCCTAAAAAAAAATAATAACAATAATAATAATAAATGTATGAACATTTTAAAATATATATTTTAGGAGTAACAAGTAAAAAAATCCGGATATACTTCGCATCATGGGTATTCATCACTGCTTAGGTAAGATGTTCTTAGTGGGTTAGTAATTTTAAAAGACACGATTCTGAGTGGAGCTATCGTTAAGATGGTTATCAAATTTAATAATAAATATAATTAAAAAAATTATCATTATTATTGACTATTGTGTTACCATGGTTACCATAATAATAATATTCAACAAATTACTTAATTGGTTGGTATCAAATTTTCTATAGGAACCAAATAAACAATCAAACCGAAATAAAATAACGTGAAATAACATTTTATGCTGGGACAACCATTTAAAATAATGCAAATTTTGAAAAACAAACTCTCTAAATTTCCATCCAAAATTGATTTCTGCTTTAAAAAGTTGCTGGTTGAAACATTTGGACAAGTATATTTGTAAAAAAGAGTGTTCACAGAAGGGGAAAAAATGAACTTCATTGTAAAATCATAAGCTTGGACACTCCACTCAGAAAAAAATTTTTTTTTCTGCGTGCCACTGAAATTCAACTTACGTGCCAACTTAGGCACATCTGCCATATGTTTGCCACCACTGACATATAGGTACGTAAAGCATTGGTCACCAACTGGCGGACTACGGTCCGTCTCCGGACTGTGGACACTTTTTTTACATGATCATGAAATTATACATGCATGTCTTTGGATTTCATTTGCTACTCATCCATTATCGGTTAAATTGTAATAATTTAAAAACCGCTAGGGATACCAACTCCATGTAGCCCTCTCATTACGAGCATTTGGCCCCAAGCTTTATAAGTGGATACATATAAACATTATGTCTTATGGCTCAGTAAATATTGATTTTTACAATAATAATATATTCAGTAACACCTCTTCCTCGTCATCACCACCCCTTCGTGCGTATCAGCTAGTATACTGTATATATTACCCAACTGTTTATTGATGTAATTTAATTTATTTACATGACATTAAACGAAAAAATAACAAGAATAATGGATTAAACGATATCGAATTTTCTTAAATATTAAATACTGTAATTATTATTATAAAAACTTATAATATACTGACATCAGTTGCAGATAGAATACCCTTCTTTTTTTTTTTTAGTTATACTTGGGGAGGACATTGTTCCTTCCTTTCCCTAAAGCCATCACTGATTCTGCATATGTATTTGTGTGTACAATTTTTTTTAATTTTCATTTCATCAATGATTATATCAGAATTTGGTAAAACTATATTAATTTATATGTATGTAAATTTAACTATAACATCTATGGATTTAATACTTGTTATATATTATAAAAAAAGTCTTATCCATATTTTTGAATTGATTTTAATAGTTAGTTGGAATAAACAAAATATTATATTGTCATATTGGTCATCTCCATAACTATAATGTATAATATTACGTATATACATTGTACAGTAATTACAATATTTTTAATAATTATGTGTATTTTTAGTTTCATTCAATTCTATTGGTGTCATTCTTCAGTCTATTGTACATTGGAATCAATTTCAACAATTTGTTCATATCATATATTTCAGGTAACAATACAGATTTAATTCTTTATTTTGTTATTAATATTTATTAATATTATTATTTATTGTATCATTTTTTCATACAATATTGTAAAAATGTTTATTGATTTCAAAATGATAAGTAGTTCGGAAAGAAATTAATAGCTACTTATTAGTAATTTAAACCGATTAACAATATGATATAAAGAATTGTGAGTACAGGTACATAAATGTATGAAAAAATGTTGTCATGCATTTAAGCACTTTTGATGGGGTAAAAGTTCCTTATTTCCCCAGTTAGGTTAAGTTCTTGTTCATGAATAAATGGTTAAATCAAACATTGTAATATATATGTAATAATATTGTAATTGTTTAATATTTAATTTATAATCTCAAATAATTAAACTTTAATAAAATATAGTCTTTGTTTGCAAATACAACTATGCTGAGAAATTAAGAAAAAAATGTTCATCAACTCTTTTAGGGGGTACGTAAAGCATTGATAAGAGGCCTAGAGGTATGTGAAATAAGGTTAAGAAACTTTGTTAGAATGCATGTCACAAAATGTAAAATAATTATTTTAATACAAAACAACTGATAGCATTAATTATTTTTTCAAAGTTTTAGTCATTTTGTTATATCCGGGATTCAAAATGAGATCTGAATATATCGAAGATACCTTCCAAAAGTGTTTTCATTTAATGGTTTCATATTTGTGGTCAAGTGAAAATAAAATATCATCCTCATAAAAGTTTCATCATTAACTAGTCAAAAAGTTCATGCAACCATTACTTCATTCAAACTAAGTGTTCATTCAAGTATTATTATTATTATTATTATTAATATATTTATATAAGTATTTTTTTTTTTTTTGCAAATCATATGTAGCTAAGAGTATTTCATTCTGTGTTTATGCATTAAGCCTGTATTATAATTGGTACCTATATTTACACTTGTCTTATACTAAATATCTATAAAGTATTTGTATGTTACATTTTTCTATAAATAAATTAATATGTGTACAAAAAATATTTTTAAGATTGTTTCATAACATTTACCAAACAACTTGTTAAATAATAGAAAACATATTATCTGTAAAATTGATTAAATATTTCAATTTAGTTTTAACTGTAAAGCATAAGTATTATAGATTGTTGTTTTCTTGTAAAATTACATTTAATATAGATATTAATGGACAATCATTGTTTAATAAATTAAAACGAAAAATTAATTGACTATATAGTACAATAGTAACTGATATGAAATCAGTTACATACAAGATCCTCAAAACAAAGTATTCACATACTAGATACGCCAGTTTGCACCTCTAGATAAAGTATTTATTTATCTATTTATTTTTTGCCAAGAGATACAAAATACTAAATACTGAATTTAAGATACAAAATACACTTTTTAAAATTTTTTTTATTAAAGTAGGTACCTAATGGATTTTACAAATTATAATACATTAATACTATTTATTATTTATCATTAAAATGGTATTTTCATATGAAAAATATACTAAAACATCAACAAATTATGTATAGGCAACTAAATTAAATAATAAAAAATAAATCAGACTGTTCAGTGCCTACCAAAGTATACTCGGCACACGTTAAGAGCATGACTGGTCACGCATTCAAAACAACTTCCTCTATCGCTCACCGTAGTGGCCACTCTCATTTTTGAATATGGAACGATCGCTCTTCACGTTATCTATAATTGGTTTGGTGCACGTGACATTTGTCATGCTGTTTATATTTGGGACAATGCTGTATAATTGTGAATGCGATTTTGGAGAACCAATAAAAAGCCACCAAAGCATGCATAGCGGAGCATAATCGGTCTGCCAACCAGTCATGCTCTTAATGTGCGCCGAATATAGGTCTTTAGTTCTCTACTCCTTTTAATCTTATTGCATAAAATATTTTTTCCATTAATTTTGTGATTCTATCAGTCAGTTACAAATATGATGTAGGGCAAATGTATAAATATAATATAATATTATAATAAAATGTATTTGAATAAATTATAACTATTTATTATAATTATTGACTTTTATTACTTCTTAGAAAATATTTGTTATCTTGATACAAGGAACAAATGTATCTATTTGTATTGATAGTACACTGGGTTATAATCACGCGTAAATGGATTCACTTTTAATAAACATTAAATTTATAATAATAATGCATAATACTTAGGTAATAAAATATAGATATATAATATTAAAGAACAATAATTTGAAAGATATGTATAATAACTAAATACTAATTATTCATTTAATGAATTGAAATTTTTAAAGTTACTTATTTCAAATATGTTTAGGATATATTAACATTAAATATAATATTTTTATGTTGAGTAAAAATTGTTAACATCAATATAGTAATAAAAAAAAAAACTTCAATTAGGGAGGTCCTCTATCAGATTATCATAAAAAAATTATTTTAAAATATCACAATATGTTTACATTGATAGGTAAAGTTTAGCTAAAATATAAAATAATAATTTATAAAAAAAAATACCCTAATACTATGCTAGTTGATAAATAAAAAACAAATAACATAGAAAATATTTATTAAATAATTATAAAATAAAACTGTATAATATACTGATATGTAATGGAGAAATTTACTTGAACGATTTCTTCTTATCCTATTACAAAAAAAAAAATATTATATAGTAAGTGGATTTTAAATACTCTTATAATTTTTGTTACAAAAACACTTAATAAAGTTATAATATAAATAGTTGTATCATCACAGGATACACTGACGACGACATGAAAAAAATAAGTTATGGTAAACACATTTTTTTATAGTAACTTGAACATTCCGAAAAAAAAAAAAATAAACATTTTTGTAATTTTACGATCAAAAAATGGTGGAAGCACACTTAAAAAATTGTCCAGTATATAATATAATGTACAAAAAATCACATTACGGAATCAAGGAATCATATATATAAAATTTAAAAATTATTATACATTATCATATTACAGTATTTAAAGTATCTGTAGCTGTTTTTCGTTTATTTATTTCTTTTTTTTTTTGATACTTCTGTAGATGTTGTTTAGCTACTAACAAAAAATAAGATACATAAAATATAATATTTATATATTCTTATCATTATTATTGATTATTTATAACACTTGAGGAACTTTTGAAAACTGTATTTACAGCCGACTTCTAAAAAAATCTGCTTTTTATAATAATAATACATGAGAGACAAGTGATTTTTTCTATATTGCTAACCTAATGATTTTGTATTTCATATAATTGGAAGTATATACATTTTATTTGCACATTAAGCATATGTTTTTCTGACACACATACGTGTTATTCTCACACAATATAACAAACAAGTTAGGTATGTTTAATGTATACATTTTATTTTTTTAAATTTCAACTTACATCTTTTTTTTTTAATTGAAGATTAAGTTCATCAATATGCTTTCGTTCTAGTACAATCGTTTCATTTAAACTAGCTAAATGTTCAGTCATAGCTCTGAGTTGAGTTTCATAGTTAGTAGAAGTTAAATGTAATTCTTCTTTCAGATCATCGATTTGCTCTAGAGCATCTTGAAGTTTCACCTCAATTTCATAACGAACAATTATGCTATGATCCAATTGTGTTTTTAAAGCAGTATTCTAAATAAACAGTACAAAATTGAACACAATTAAAATATAAAAGTACAATGCGATAATTAACTACCTCTATCAAATAGGCATTGTTTTGGCTAGTTAATTCTTTATTTTTGGAAAGCAAATTGTTCATTTTTTTTTCAAAATATCGTTTGAGTTCTTTTTCTCTTTCGACCACTTCATCTTTTAACTGCATATTTGATTGACATATCCCCACCTAAAATAATTTACATGGTTTAAATTTAAATAATATTAAATATCAATTAAATAAAAGTTTAGAAGTAACAAAAACAACAATAATTATTATATTTTATATACTCTCCAGGCGATAATTTAGTAAAAGAGTTTCAAAATATTTATGCACATTTTTCTAAAATAAACCTTACATAAAAAAAAAAATATATATATAATTGTATAATTTTCACTTGAAATGCTCATCACTATTTAAAATGTCTGGAATTTGGAATTTCCCAATTATGTAAAAAGCATCTGTTCCGAACATTAATTATTCTGTTATAAATAACTCTAGTTGAACATACTAAATATAAAACTGACAATTATTATTGTGTATTAATTGAAGCTATAGTCAGAATTTTTTTATTGAAGAATTGATAGTTCCTTTAAAAGTCAACACACCCACCAAGAGTATCCCACTCGAGAAGCGAAGAATACCCATGGTGAGAAGTATGTCCAGGTTTTAATTATTATTAATACATTTATAAAAATAATGCAAATTAGATTTAAAACTATTTTGTGTTCGGATTAGATTATTATTGTAACATAACTTGGTAATATTTTTTACCAAAGACTAAAACATTTTCAACAAGTACTTACTTGATTTTCAATAGTATATGGTTCCAAAAATTCAGGATTATCATTAAAATTTATGATCTTACTTGATACCTATAAAAATGAAATACTTAGAGTATATGACATCTGCATTAGATGTATCTGTATATCTAATGGCTGAATTAACTTGTTTCTATTTCGTTTGTTATTGTAATGTTAAATTTATATGACAAGGGTGTTGAAAATTATATTAACTTTGAAATAAATAATTATTAGATAATTGAAATAAATTTCAAGAGCATCTTATACTTGATTGGTTAGAAAAAATTTTGGTTTTTTATCAATATTGAAATTTAAAATACTACTTTACTTATTAAAAATATTTTAGCCTTCAAAAATATTCATTTTGTGTTTGATCATAGATATATTTTTAAGCCCTTAACATTAATTTCATTGAATAAATTTAATAAATTTGAGTTTTACAAAATGTAATTTTGTTTATTTTATCTATTAAATCAATAGAAATTGATTAATTTTAATTTGAAATAATTTCATTTAACAAATAATAAATTAGCAAGAAAACTTACACTTTCATTTTTCTTACACAAAAGTTTATACTCATTCTCCCAATGAATTTTTTCTTGTTCAAAAGACAGTGATCTGTTCATTTCATGATTTAATTTTTCATTATAAATATATAACATTTTCTCATAATTTTTTTGGGAAATTGCTGCAGAGTTTAATTCTTTTTTAGCCTGAAAAAGTATAAATTGTAATTAAATTAATCAAAACTTATCTAAAAATCAAAATATAAACAAAATACTTGTTTTGTATATTTTAAATGTTGCAGAGAATTTTCCATATGCCAATGCATATCCAGTTGGCTACTTTTATAAAAGTATTCAAATTCCAATATGTTTATTGCCCGTAACAGCTATAAAATTATAAAAAAAATTATTTTCAATATTTATAGTACACTTCAACTTGCTTTGGATAAATAAACATCCAAAATTTGCTAGAAAATATTTAGCTAACTTACTGTGTGCACAGTGTCATGAACACTATTCAATTTTTCATTTATTAACATACTTGAATCCCAATGTTCACTAGAATTCACTAGTTCTGAAAATTAAATATAAATAATTAATAATACATTTATGATGTTACATTTTATATTGAGAATTAATCATTGCAAAATTCTTTCATTTATTTTTGTATTATTATTTTATTATTTATGAATTATCAATACATTAATAAGACAAAAAATAATCAGCTTTACATAATTTATGATCCTCATGTAGCAATAAAATTGTAAAAAAATGTAAAGTATAGACAAAAAAGCCAGATATACTTTGCAGAACATTCTTCGCTCCTCGGGTCAGATACTCTTAGTAGGTGTGTGTAATTTTAAAGAAGTAATAAATCATTACTTCTATAAGACGATTCTGAACGAAGGAAGTTAATTATTAAAGAACAGTAATAGCCATGATTTTCAATACTCACCAAGAGTATCTGATCCGAAGAGCAAAGAATATCCGTAGGGTAAAGTATGTCCCGCTTTCTCGTCTTAACTTTACTTTAATTTACTTCTTTTTGTCTAATAAAGGAAAAAATTATTAATGAGAAAAAGTGTTAGAAAAATGTCCAAAAATTTTTTTTCACACTCTTCAAAATTTTCTTACAAAAAAAAAAAACGTTTCTCATATTATATCTATGTTTAAATTATCATAAAAATTGAATAAAAAAAGTGATGGTTTCTGTGTCCTTTTTGTAAAATTTTGAGTAGTTCCCCCCCCTAAAAAAAACGCAGAAATCAAGAAATTCAAAAAATAACCTCTAAAGTACCAACTGAAGGCAAATTTGGTTTCAAAAAGTTTCTGATCGAGACTTTTGGACAAGTATTTCTATACGAATAAGTGTTTATAGAAAAAAAAAATAATAATAATAAATAAATATCATTGTAATAACACTAGCTTCTTCAGTTCAATCAGAATCTAAAACTATACCTTCAACGGGAAATTTGAGTGCCATAAATGATATTATATTTCGACGCAAGGATGAACAGTCAAATTGTTCAGTAGTGTCTGAAATTTAAAATGCAAATATTAATTTGACGACTATCAACTTAAATATATCTAATTATCTACATTGAATACAAAATTACCTGATTTCATGACATCGTTCATGCATTCAACAAAACCAATATATTTATCTGTTACAAATAATAATATATTTTTCATAAGAATGTTTTGTGAATCAATTCTAAAAAAAAAAAAAAAATGGTTAGACAATTAATTAAATACAATTTATTGATAAATCAATAAATAAGAAACAGTTTAAGGCCTTTTGAATAACAGTCAAAAATGAGCTCTACAATTAAACATTTAATTTCAATCTGATTGATGTAGCGAAGCAATACAAATTCAGCATCAATTCTACATGACACTTTTTTAAACCTCTGTATATCTCTTTAATAAATAAATGATTTAAAAATTTAAAAATTGAATTAATTATTTAAAAAAACTAAAAATAAATTGCAAAAAGTTTTCAGACATTTTTTATATACATTTCACGCTGAACTCAAATGTTTCCATAATTATTACCGCTTCATTACATTCATCGTACCGACTGAAGTGTGATAGGTAATTTTTGTTGAATAAAATGCCCAACTTCAGTAATAACTGACTTGTGCGTGTTAGAGTACCTTGCTCTAATCCTCACTATCACTTGCATTAAACTCAATTGCACTAATAATCATGGGCGTAGGATGAAGAGGGACTATAGTCCCTTTAATAAGTGGTTCAGTCTCTCTAGTTTTATTTGGTTCTCTTTTATTTTAGTCAATGCTTTTAAATAAACTTAAAAGAGTAAATACTACGTTATAATCATATCATAAATATGTACTCAGAAAATTAAATGACATTTTGCCAACTATATATAATAATATGATTCCCAATATAAATATGTGGATCAGAATTACAATAACAAATGATCAGTTTCAAATCTCTCTATTCTTTACATTTAAGGAGACTTATCATCAAAAATAAAAACAGAAGATAATTTAAATAAATTCAGTACAAGTAAACATAAGATTAACTTGCATTTATCATAAAAGTTAGAGCACATATTTTTTTTTTTTTTTTTTTTTTAATTACAAAGCTTAGGTCAACTATATATATAATATATTCTTTGTTCAATTGTATTAAAAATACATAATGTATAAAATATGTAATAAAACTTATGAATATATATTTATTTAATTTTTTTTTTTTTTTGATTGACCTAAGCCATAATATTTGATTGAAAATACACGTAAATCATAATTTAAAATATAATATATAAATAGTATGAATAATAAGATTTTATTGCATACCAACATAATTTGGAATTTGAGTAAAATTAATATTTGCTTACTTATATAAGTAATTCATAATTAAAAGAATACATAATGATAAAATTAATAATTATTATTTATTTTGATACATATTCGGAAATAAAATATAATAGTTTAGGAAAGCTAAAAAAAAAATGTCCCGGTTTTCAAAAAATAGAATTGGTGACCCTTGTATAATTGACTATTAATGTTGTTATTCAATACATTTAATTTAAGCATAGTTCAGTAAAAATGGTTAAGGTCTTAAGACTCCCCTGTTAATTTAGATATGCTACGCCCATGCTGATTATCATTTACTGTTCACACAAAGACACTTCTTAATTATACAAAAGAAAAAATTGCCTAATTGAGACTTCTTAGAAATGGTCAGTATACAATTCCCTTAATTTAATATTTATAATGTAAATGTTCTAGTAAATCTAATAATCAAAATTATCTTACATTACAAAAAAATTATAGAGGTATTATTAGTATTTTTCAAATGTTTCCAATAAATTTAAGATGAGTAAACATTTTGTCTATTATTTACATGTTGTTTTTTAAATTCTAATAATTGGTATTTAAATAAATATTCAGTGTTTAGAGCTTAGCAAATATGTGAACATAATAAAATGTATTATACAAAAACTAACTTGAAAAAATAAATTGACATTTTTAATTTATAAATTTAATGACAAATTGAATTAGTATACTACATAACATTTAATACATAATCCTCAACAATTTATTTATAGCAGTAAAAAAAAAAAAAAAGAAAATAATAATATTGATTCCATTAATAATTTATATAATTTATAAAATAATACAATAGTAATATATTCTTACTTCAATGTTTTTAAATCTTCACAATATGTTAATACTTTATCCAGAATTAGAGAATTATTTTGTGTTACATTTGTCAATGATTTTAAACTTTTTTGCAAAACAGTAGACTCCTGAAATGCAATTATATAAATGAGAATAATTTGATGTAGCTGAATGACTTTTCAGTATACGCACGGTTCAATTTTAAAGGTAACATGAAATATTTCGTTTGCATGACCTTGAATTTGATTCGGGATTTTTATACTGCGTACAGGACTTATAAATACATCTATTTTTGATAAATTCTAATTTTTAATTATTTTTATTGGCGCATGTGCAGTAAAATAAAAATTTCTTAAATAGGAATTTTGGAGACCAGATATCGATTGCTTTATTTTATCTGAACAACATTGATCTTTACAGTTTGTTTATATCTTTAAAATTGCCATTTTTATGATTGTCTAAAGTTTTAAATTAGGTAATTCGTAAATATCGAATTTTTCAACGCTCTATCTTAATCACACATGTATAGGTATTATAACAATTTTATTTTTATTAAAACTACTAAATTATCTACTAATTTTATCTTAATTTGTATTTGATTGTGTTATAATAAATGTTAGATTATTAACCGGTTTGAATAAGATATGATACCTTACTAAAATTGACTGTTAAACGTCAAACATTTTTCATAAGCCGCGCGTGACACATTATTTTCTGTACAATGGCAAGCAATTATTCCGAAAAAACCGATATGATATTAATTTTTAGAAAATGTCATCAAAATTCGCGTAACACAGCAGAACTTTATGCTGAACAATATCCCGAGAGATATCATCCACCACACAATTATTTTTTACGACTAATAATATCTTAGAGAAAAAGGAGAATTTCCAGCTATTACAAACCGCCGCCACAATAGGAGACGCCGAGATCATGAACCTAATGAAAATTAAGAATTACAGGTATTAGCATACATTCAAATAAATCCTCGTTCTTCTGTTAGAAATTTGGCTAGAGAAGTCGGTGTCTCTGTGGGGAAAGCTCATTCAATTTTAAAAAAACATAAATTTCACGCATATCGACCTAACATAATACAACATTTTTTACCTGGTTATTGTGATAGAAGACTTACATTTATTGCATGGTTAATGGTACAAATTCAAGGGAAACTACTATTTATTTTTAAAATTATGTTTGTTGGACTGATGAATCAAAATTCACTAATAACGGTGTGATCAACAAACAAAATAACCGCTATTGGTCAGATACTAATCCTTATTGGACAAATAATTCAAACTTTCAGCATGTGTGGGGAACGAATGTCTGGTGTGGGCTTTTGTGTGGTAAATTACTAGGTCCTTACTTTTACGATGGTACTCTGACAGGTAGGAGGTACCTACACTTTTTGTCGAACACACTAACAACATTTTTGGATGAATTCAACTTAGATATCCGCATGAATTTATTTTTCCAACAAGATGGGGCACCTGCCCATAATGCAATAATTGTTCGAGAATACCTTAACCAAACGTTTGGCCATAAATGGATGGGGACATATGGTCCAGTACAATGGCCCCCTAGATCA
>JAIPRM010005712.1:0-16278 GCA_025469315.1 Stegophylla sp. TES_Ste_2020 | reverse complement strand
AATGACCTCTTTAAAAGTACAACCTAGAGGCAAATCCAGTTTCAAAAAGTTATTGATCGAAACTTTTGGACAAGTATTTCTATACGAAAAGTTGTACACAGAAAAAAAAAAGAAAAAAGAAAAAAGAAAAATAAAAAAATAAAAAAATAAAAAATAAACATCATTGTAAAAACACTAACTTCTTCACTTCATTCAGAATCTAAAAAAATTTCAAAATTATTAATAGATCTAATTTTATCTAATCGTACGAGACACCCTGTATTCAATCTGTATATATACGTACTTATATATACACACACACACACACAATAGAGTCTGTTTATATTAGAACGAATTTTACACGTTTGAAATAAGTATATAGATACATAGTATTGTAGAGTAGGGATATGTCTTAAATCACTATGCCCCCTAAAAAATGTACATTTTTTTTTTTTTTTTTCATAAAAAGATTAAACCCCAATTTCGAGATTTTTAAACTTAAATTTTTCATCCGAGCACCTCTGAATAATAATAATAATACATTCCACTCGCTTGGTCATATTGAATGAGTTTCGCTAAGAGCAAAAAAATTGCTTTTTGTCCCTTAATAGTTTTATACGGTAATAAGACTAAGCGTGTGTTCGAGCGGCTACTTCGAGGGCGTGAACTTTATCAAAAATAATTTCAGATCTCAGTTACCAGTGGATCGTCTTACTAATAATTTAATACAAATTTGTAACACTAACTTACTCTTAATATTAAACATCTCTTTCAAACTAAAAATGTGCCACGTTTTACATATTTTACTCATATTAAGTCTTAAAAATCGATATGCAGTAAATTTCTATATTATCTTCGGTCTTTCTATCTAAACAACACATTATTTTTGAGGCAACATTTTGTTTATTACGAATTTTTAATTACAATTAAGTTAAGAATGACGAAATATACGTCAATTAGTGTTTATCGGTTTTACATATTATATTTTTTTAAATTGATAGCTTGTAATCACATTTTTTTACGATTATCCTGTGATATTTTTTGAAGCAGAAGTATTCAAATTTTTTCAGCCCACGGCTTTTAGTCTTCTTAAATCATTTATTGGTGGTTTTTATCACTTTTTTATGCTCTTTTAATTAATTCAGTCATCTTGAATATCGATTAGAACACATAATAAACGTTCAGACTGTTCAGAAAACTATTTTACTGACTCGTGGACTATTTGACTTTTTTTTTGTACTTCGACTACAATCGATAAACCTGGTACCCTTGAACTGATGCAGGGGGTCAAATCAACCCCAGAATATTGGTGAAAACCCCTTTAATAATAATTATAAAATATTGATTGTAAATTATTGCCTTTTGAACGAAATAAATAAGTAGCATTTCTCCGAAGAAAAGAGAATAAGAAACCCCCTACTAATTATTAGTCGTAACTATATATGCACGAAACAATAAAAAAGAAAAATCAATCAGTAGATTACACACGTATGTTATATTTTTGAATTCGATGCTAAACGCTAAGGATTGGCCGTTAATTGTCCGCGATTTATTCGACACACGAAAATAGGGGTTGTTTTATGATATATTATTATTATTATTATTATTATTATTTTATTGATGACCTGTAGTGAGTACTTACAGAGATTTTCATTTTTGCAGTGATTTCGGCGGTGGCTACGAAAAATATCAAAAACAATCACGATAGCCGTATCGTCGTACGTTGGCACGCGTCAAAGTAAATCGAACACGATATATTATATTAGCGATGATACACACTGTGACTGCAGCTAGTCTAGCGGACACACGCACGAACGACGACAACGACGAGAGTTGACAAGTTTCGAACGGTGAACGCGTTATTTATATATGTAGCCGAACAGGTACGCGAGCGGTTTAATGAAATCGATACATATGCGTGTGATATATTTACCTATATCGTATTCTACACGGAGCACATGGGTGTTTGGTGCGTTGATTTTTACTGTGTACTATTATTTCTAGAAGGAGTAATTGCCCGCGGGAAGGGTTGACCCGTGCGTTGTTGATCTGCAGATGGTCCGCAATACATAATAATATAATATAATACATTGGTAACTGATAGGAGGTGAATACCGCACCATTATGTTAAACGAGGAGCAAGCGAGCGTTACGCAACGTCATCAGCTTTACTCTCGGCATTTCGCTTTTTTTTTTTTCACTCTCTTTCTTTTTTCTCCGCCGATCAGGCCAACGAGATCACGCGTACGGGTAAAATATTATTATTATTGTTATTATTATATCATCGTAATATCACGCTGGCAATATCTGTTGCAGTATCCAGAAGGGTTCGTCGAGATACAGTTTGTTGCATCGGGCGAAACGGGTTTCGGTTACACGAAATATCCGTCAACTATATTGTTTTTTTGTTTTTTTTTTTTTTACCATAACGATTATAATATTTTAATAATTGTTACACACCTGCCCACACACGCGATTACAAAACGCGCGCCTATAACTATAATAATATTATGTTTCATATTACACATGGATTACACACGAGCAAAATACTTATTCGCAGCGCGGCGAACGTTCCACGAGGATTTACCCATTGCGCGGATATCTTTGGAAATCATAAGATAATCAAATTCAACTTTTTTTTGTTTATTTATTTTTTGTATAAGACTTTGTATTAGGATATTTTTGGTAGGTGTATTGAATTTTAATAAAACGGTGTGTATTCAATAAAACGATTCTGAGCAGAGGTTCAATTATTATAAAATAATGAAGTCACAATAATTCCTACGTTACCATGGTACTACATTACCAGGGTAACCATGTTTATCATGGTTACTATGGTTATAATAGTTACCATGGTTTCCATGGGTAGGGTAGGATATGGTAGGGTAGGATATGGTAGGGTAGGGCAGTGAAGGGGAGGGGAAGGGAGAGTACCTCACAATAATGGCCAACAGTCAAAGCGACAAGTGTCAACCTTTTGAGATAATGCGTATTTCGAAAAATACTAAGTATTGAGTATCATCTTGAGCGAAATTTTGATTCAAAAAGTGGCTGATCGAAGCTTTTGGATTAGAATTTCTAAACGCAAATTCATTGATTAAATAATATAGTATAGCATATTTAATCAATGACAAAAGTATTTACAGAATCTAAAATAAAAAAAGTAAAGTGAAGTCAAGTTAAGCAAAGTAAAGTAAAGTAATGCATAGTAAAGTGAAGTAAAGTAAAGCAAAGCAAAGGTAGGTAAAGTAAAGTATAGACAAGAAAGCCGGACATACTTCGCACCAGGGGTATTTTTCGTTCTTTGGGTCAGATATTCTTAGTGGGTGTGTTGAGTTTTAAAGAAACTATAAATCATTCTTCAATAATACGATTCAGAGCGAATCATGTTAATATTATAAAAAACAATAATAGTCGTTATTTTCAACAAACCCATCAAAAGTATCTGACCCGAGGAGTGAAAAAAACCCATGGTGTGAATTATGTCTGGTTTTATTGTCTAGACTTTACTTTTCTTACCTTTGCTTCACTTTTCTTCAGTTTACTTTACTTTAATTTTTTTAAATGAAAAACTGAATTTGATTATCTTATCATAATCTCAGAAGATATCGCTTAGGGTAAATCCTCGTGGGGCACCCTGTATAGATCTTATACATTTATTGAATAAAATTCATGACGTGTTACTAATTATGTGTTAAACTTGCATTTTGTTCTGCTATTCTCTCGTGTCAATAATAATTTAATAACAGTCGGTAGACCTAATTTATATTATTAGTCGTAGAAATCGTCAGAAAACATCGTACACGCACATCGCCTAATAGAAAAAATGAATTATCGATAATATAAGAGATTTTAACTTTAGAGTTATAATCACTCGGAAGTTATTATAGTAAAAGTGAATTTTTGCGTTTTCGATAATTGCCCCGTACATGCAAGTATTTTTGTTCGATCTGTTTAATGTAAATACGTGTTTTTAATTTGTTCCGCATAACGTTGTTTGTGGTTAACGGTCAATAAATAATTTTGTTTTACAATAAAATTTTGCTTTGTTAATATCAAAAAGTTTCAATGTAAAAATAACTTACATAAATAATAAGATGTCATAGTATCGCGATTTCAGTGTTGTGGATAAGTGAATCCTTTTAAATCGAATTTAATATTATACGGAGAAATTTAAATTTTTTTGCTTCATCTTTTGAGTGAAATAAGAAATGTTAAAAATACCAATCAGTTGACAGAAAGAGGTTAGAAGTTAGTCTTGACTTCTGGTTGCTTTATCAATATTGTTTACCGTTGACTGCAAAACCTCACTGTTGAGATAAAATACAGGAAAAAACTGCACACTTTTGGTAAGTGAAAATCGCATAATTTTTAAAATTATCGTAACCAAAAACCGCACATTTTATAATGATGTATAATATTCTATTATTTATCATATATTTGTTCCAAAACAATTTATTGAGGTACAATTTATGTGTTGAAAAATTTAAAATATAGAATTTAACATATATATATATTTAAATGTTTTATTGTTCTTGTATTATTAATTTTCTTCGTTTAGAATTGTCTCATTGAAGAAATAATTTATTGTTATTTTTTAAATTCTACACACCCACCAAGAGTAACTGACCCGAGGAGCGAAGAATATCCGTGGTGCGAATTATGTGTAGCTTCCTTGTCTATAGGTACTTTAATTTTTTACTTTTATGGTGTACGAAACAAAGAACATCGTTTTAGAGTTAAAAAATCTAAAAAAAATAGTAATAATAATTGTAATTTGCATTTTAATCTGTGACTTAGTAATAAAGCCTTAATAATAATAATAATAATAATTATAACCAACAGGTATCCTCTAGTATGATGCATGGGATTTCGGATGTAAATGATTAATGCAGTATTTCGAATATGAAATTATGAACTATATGGATAGCTATTTGTTTTATTGGGTAACTGAATCTAAGAGTATCAACGAAAGAAAACACAAAGTTTTAATCAAATTTAATTATACGCACTAGAACGATAACTCACCGATCCAGTATCTATTGAAATTGAAAAGTTGTTCAGGAGCCACGCCTTTGATGCATTCACAAAACATAAATTACTCTGATCATTATAGTATATGTATTATGCCATCATTGCAATCCAGTTTTTAGCGTTTTTCAAATGTGGATTTATATATTGTTACACTTTGTATTATGTAATAAGCAGCAATTAAGCGTTATTAAATTATATAGGTAGTACATAATTTTAATTTAACATCGTACCCGGGGTTTAAACTTTTGCCAAATTGTTTCTTAAGGTCTGTGATCTTTTATCGTTGTCAAAGGTTGGATACCTTGATATACCGAGATCCCGTTTTACAGATTTCATTGAAGTCCATTACTTTACACGACGTTGTAATTTATGCAAATTTTGTTTGTTCGTATAAATCAATTTTTTTGTAAATTAAATTCTGAAAATATCTCAGCGAAAAGTTTAATTAATTTTCTCTATCAAACATTTTTAATAATATGCAAATTGAACTAATTGTTTATTATATTTTAGTTATAGGTACAAAACGTCATTTTCAATTTTTCATATTAAAAATAAAATTTCGAAATAAAACATAAATTATTTTGACGTTGAAACTAATAAACCTTAACTTTTGGAATGACATTAAAACTCAAGTAAAATATTTGGTGATCAAATATCAACGGTGATTGGAATTTAACTACTTAATGTCGTGTACAGTGTACACGCACGTAATCCAGTTTCTATTTTTAATTTAATTTATTTATTCCTACGGTGTAGCAGTAGTATAGTTTGTATTTAAATGCGATTGTTTTGGAAATTGTGTAGACCCGGTATTAAACATTAAATTTATAAAGGCTTAAAAAACTGAACTTAACTTTTATAAAAGACTGTTATATACCATCTGTTTAATCATTTTTCTATCCCGAGCTTGGACATTATTTTATTTTCCTTGTAGATATTTTTACTCAAATTTGTACTTGTACAGTACACATCGCAGAACTTTGATGACTACCTATGTCCTATTTATAATTAAAATATAAATAATTGTGTAATTGATTCAATACTATATTAATTTCTGTAAAAAAAAAAAAAATCTGAAATTAAAATAGGTATATTTGTAGACGGTAATGTAATTATTTAAAAATAAAATAAATTTGTTTAAAATGTATTTCAAAAATTTAAAGATAAAGATTTTTGGAAATTATTTTCGAAACAGTTTAAATTAGGTAGTTACTTTATCATTGAATGGTTATTGACGCAAAATGTTTTTAAGTTATACTTAAAACAAAAACAAATAATTTAAGTTTAATAATATTATAGTTGTGATTATCTTAAAATTTTCAGTAGCAATAATTAGGTAAGATATGTAACTATAAAACGGTAAATAGGTGAAAAAAATTCATTTAGTGTAAATGAATCGTGTTATTTCATTTTATCAACAAATTTTTTGCCTGATGAAAGTGCTATATTGCATTTTTTCCAAATAACGAACAAAATATCTATCTTCTTTTGATATAATAATTTAATATAATATTACGCTGAGGTTAACGATATTTTGTCCCCCGTATTAGTTTGCTCAGAGTCATTTCAGTCAACAACTCGCAACTGTATACTGCAACTGTATTAGTGTAATTACGTAAACGCATAAATAATTATCAGGGTTAAAGTATCTTCTTAAATACATAATATTGTATTGTGGGAAAAAAAATTATTAACACTGTGTATTTACTGGTTGTGCGTACACTGTGTATTCCTATTTGACGTATAGAAAAATAAATGTTTTTAAAAGCTAAATCTCTTTAATACTTCAATATAATATTATCTCAGATAAAAACGCGTCAGCAAAAAAGGGATAAAAACATTTTCTTTCATAAGAAATTTCGCAATCGCTATAATATTATTAAATTAAAGTAGAAAACAAATTCAACGAGTTCTCGCGAATTCATATGATATAATCGCGGGACTAAGGACAAAGATTTGAACTTCACTTCCAGAGACTAAACTATAAGATCCTATTGGTTTTACTATACTTTTAAATACATTTTTTTTTTTTTATAGATCTACTTGTCCAAAAGTTACGATCAGTAGCTTTTTGAAACTGAATTTGCCTCTAGTTGGTATTTTAGAAAGGCCATTTTTTGAATTTTTCAAATCTTCAATTTTTCTTTACCCAAAATTTGACGAAAAACCATCAATTTTTGATCGAAATTTTATGAAAATTCAAACATAGATAGACAATAGTATGAGAAACATGTTGGTACAAGAGAATTTTGAAAATGTGAAAAAAAATTTCAGACATTTTTCTAACATAGAAATCATCTTTCACCAAGATACCTTTGGTGGGTGTGTTCAAAATTATGACCATTACTATTTTTTATATTATTAACTGCCTGCGTTCGGAATCGTGTTATTGAAGAAATGATTTATCGTTTCTTTAAAATTCACACATCCAACAAGAGTATCTGACCCGAAGAACGAAGAATGTCCGTGGTGCAAGTATGTCTGACTTTTTTTTTTTATTAATTGTTTTATCCTGTATTTTGTAGACCCAACGTGGACTGCACAGGACTCAATCGATCAACAGTTATGCATGTAGTCACAGATTTAATATTACTTTCAAATACGTTATAATGTATAAGGATAAAAATCATTTAAAGAATACAACTATACAATAGACCTGTTATAAAAATATAAATAATATTAAAGGAACATAGTATTTAAATAATAATCAGCGATGACCCGATGAAACATACGAGGAATTATTTCATTAAATTGCTACGGGTGACAAACTAATTTATAGTATTCAAGATCTGAGGAGTCCCCGTGGGTGGATGATCGTATGGGAAAAAAAAAAAAACGAATAATTCTTCTTAGCTTTTATTACTTGGTTTGTATTTCATCATTAATTTACCATCTACGATACGGTGTATTGACCAACAGAAATATTAGATACACTACTCAAGACTCGAATACAAAATAAACGTATTCACTGATTTTAATGTACTACTCGAATGTGGAAACATGCCCGAAATAACACACGAGTAATCAATTACGTTTTTCATTTTGTTTTATGATTATTTCATCAATCCGATCGAAACCGCAGTTCGCCAAACTGACAATTCGTTACGAAATATACACTGATTGTTTAGATAAATTTACAATTTTTCTATTTGCCTTGACCCTTTGGTAATCGTGCAACCTTTTCAAAAAAGTTTTTATTGATTACCGTTTCAAAATAAATTCATTTTATATCATTCGTACTATCATAAAATATGTGTGAAATTTAAGAATGCAAATTCGTATAAAAACTAAGATATACCTATTTCGTAAAATTGTTATTCAACGTTTATAATCCTTTTACAGAGTTCTCGTTTTAATTTACGTGAGTTACCTATCGTTTATTTTACATTCTCTCGGCAATAAAAATAAATGACGCTGGAAATATAATTGATTGTATTAGTTTATTATGAAAATGTGCCGAGTACATTTTACAATGTACTTACTTTCAGAATAGCGTTTTGCTGAGCTCGTTGCTCTCGGTGCGACTTTTATCAACATCTCACTGAGATAATTGACTCCACTAAAACTAAAAATGCATGTGAAATCGTTTTCGCAAATAAAAAGTACGTTAATTAATTATTATTTGATCGTTATTTCCTATTTTAGTTTACATTTTTAACCATGCATTTGTGTTCACATAATATTTTAGATCAATAATTGACTAACTTATTTAATATGAATAATATTATATCCCTCAAACAAAGTCTGCGCACGCCCGTGCACCGAACTGTTTAAGTTGTTAATTTCTGTCTTTACTTTATTCAGACTTACTAATTTTGGAAAACAATAGCTGTATACATAATGGTAAAAGTCTATAACAGGTACTGTTTATTTGTATTTAAAAAAAAAAAAAGTTTACTCATTTTATATTTTAGTCAAATTCAAAAATAATTATTAATATCACCATATCGCATATAATGCCTATCGACGATATCGACACCTGTATGCGTTGTGACTGCGAATAGTACAAGTTAACACACCGCGATCATATTACAAACCAATTGGTGCATACAAAATTTAATATTTTGGATGTGTGCATCTCGTGTGAACGAATTCTAACATAATACATGTTTTAACATAATCATTATCGGCTAAGATAAAAGTGCAATGTGAATTACAAGAATAACCTTCTGCGACAAGGGTGGCATTGACGAAAAATTCAATAATAATTCATTATTTGTATTTTTAAACGTTAGTAGTATAGGCTTTTAAAAAATCAACTATCTGAAATCCTTAGGACGTTAATGTTGTGTCAGGTACGCTCTCAATTAATTACAAAACGTACGGTATTCGTATACGTGTTATGGGTGTTCGTATTTTCTGGAGTATCATTATATTCCAGTTTTTCGGTAAAAGTTGTATCTCCTTGTGTCTTATGTTTGGCGGCACGTCATTATTTTCAATGATTACCTACTGCGGTATTATAAAATATGATTTTCGCGAGGAGTCCGCTGTGTGAATGGCCACAGGGCCTCAATCATAATAATATTATAGACTTACGAATACCGCCGTGACCTGAAAATAGGACACAGAGCTGTTATAATATTATGGTGTACGGTTAAGTAATTTTATATACAAATCGGCTTTAGGGCTATTTCGGCACTGCTGCAGACGTCGTCGCCTACTACTTCTTCGACACTAAATGCTAGGAAAATTAAGTGTAAATAAATCCGCGCACATGGCTTTCATTTTACGTATATTTATCAATTTTTGCTTTGTTAATGCAGAAAACTGGTTTTCAGAACTGGCGTTCACTTTCCGTTATAAGTCATTATTACTCGCAATCGTATTAGTATGTATTTCTTAACGGCGAAATAATAATAATTATTGAACGTATAGTTTGTAGTTTTTTCTTTCTTTTTTCATTTTTTTTTTTTTTTTTTTACCACGTTTATTGGCGTTTCAATGTCAGCAGACGTTATTATATAATAAACGATTTATAGGTGTTACATATTATAATATATACTTTTCGTACTGTGTTTATTGCGTGCATTAATAATTTATAGGCATTGTATATTAACCTTTTTCATCAACATTCTAAAAATTGATTAAAAATGTATATTAACACAAATCAATTTAAATACGAAATTTTTGTTTTTATTACTCGTATATATATATATATATATATATATATATATATATAGATTATTATTACTATTTATTAGAGAGAATTTAAATAAGACCGCTGCAATAGTCGTTTAAACAGAATTCCAATAAACACGAGACAAAAATATTATGCCTATTTATTATAATATATACAATAAATTATTTCTATATGCCATATTATACTATTTTCGATTAATTGGCACTTCGTGTATAACATTTATTATGCATCGGGCTCGCGTAACAATACGAAAAATAATATAATAATATAATGATTTGGAATATTATATTGTAATAGACGACAATGTAAATATAGTGTAGGTTATATAACGCGAAATAAGTCTGCAGAGACGCAATGTGAATACGACATAGATTAAATAGTATTTAAAGTGAATAAGTAAATTATTGAAATAACGATTTCACGAAATGCGTCTGTCGTGAAAATAATAATATTACGTTTGTTATTTATTATTATTATTATTATTATATGTCTTCCATCGTTATTCACGGGTACTTATACCCGAGAAAACGGGATATTCATTTTGGATTTGGTCGAGTTTATATTATGTATTTTTGTTTCATTATTATTATACGCTATAATATGTAATATTATGCTGCCGTGCACCTACGTTAATACGTTTCAGTGTTGCATATTATTATTAATATTATGCATATTGATTAATGTCGGCTGTCTGACGAAGTTAAGTGAAATATTTAGATTTCAAGCGGCTCGAAGAAATCGGAACCTGATAACTAGGGTTCGGGACTTATTACACCCGAATTGTTGGAAATATGCCATACAAATATGCACCTAAAATAACCAAAATATGCAACTAATTTTTTTTTTTTTTTCAATAAAATTTGATATATTACATTTTAAATTCAAACAATGATTGGGTATATTGACCAACGAATAACGGTAAAAGAAAAAAAAATCCAGACATAGATACTTCATACCATGGGTGTTCTTTGTAGCCTTGGGTGGGATAAAGTGGTGGGTGTATAACATTTTAAATAAAAGATAAATCATTTCTTCAATAAAACGAAAAAAAAAAATAACACAAAGATTTGTAAAACCAATACGTTCTTCATTCCGCTCTGAATCCAAAATGATGTCGACCTTTAAAATAAATGTATTAATTTTAAAACGTAAAAATGCATAAATGTGCTATACATTCGTCATATTATATTATGTGTGAATATGATATAAAATTTGTCAAATAAAATACGCATTTTTCCTAACAAATCGCAAAATATGTAAAAATATGCACAAAAAATGTTTGTATTAGAATCCATTATGCCTTGAAACAAATTAATATCTCACTTAGATTATTCTGCAGCCATTAATGAAGAATAATATGCAAATGCAACAAGTCCCGAACCCTACTGATAACCCATATGTAGTATTTCGTACTCGAATCATGCTTGTAGTCCGTTGATTTCGTCTCAATTTTGATGAATCTCGAATTCGATGACAGATAGCACCTCCTCGAGATCTCACGATTACCCCACGCAATGACTTTAAATATAATAATAGATTCGACGCAAATACGAAATTCGTAAATCGTAATATAGGTACACAATATATGTACAACCATTATATTAGGTATAGATTTAATACTCAATATGAATAATTCATTTCCAGATACTTTACTAAATATATTTATGTTATTTTTCAATGAATATTCGAGAAGAATGGAATACGTTTGGAGTATCGCCAATGTATTTATATATATATTTTTTTTACTACCTACTCATAGGATGTCACAATAAAATATAATTTTAAAAACTAATAGCGTACCTCTAGTGTTGTTCTTTTGAAAACGAAAAGTGAAATGGCACAGTCGTAATTATTGCCAAATTAAAAAAAAAAAATAATTGCTACGCGCGTATTTCGATGTAAAAAAAAATGAAGGGAATAGTTTATTTTGATGGATTATAAAAGTTACACCGACTTTGTTCGTTAATCATCTTAACAAATATTTACTTATGTAACATAAATACCGTAATTTTTCAGTTTTTTTTTTCGTTTAAAAATATTATCGCTTGTATAATATAATATAATAGTTTTCATAGTACATGTGTAATCATCTCACTTTCATACTATGAGTCATGTGAAGATGGATAACAATTTTGGACCCGAAAATGTGTTTTAATAATGATTTTAAAAATCAAAGTTAACTACATTTTAGATTCTGAGTGAAACGAAGAAGGTAGTGTATTTACAATGATGTTTATTTATTTATTTTATGTGTTTATGTGTACACGTTTTTGTATAGAAATATTTATACAAAAGTTTCGACTAGCAATTTTTTGAATCTGGATTCGCCTACAAATGGTATGATAGAAAGGTAATTTTTTAGAATTCTCAATTGTTTTATCAAAATTTAAGTAATACTATCCAAAATTTGACAAAAAAGATTAAAAAACTATCTTTTTTTAATCCAAACTTTATGAAAATTTAATCATACATTGACAATAATATGAGAAATATTTTGGAGCAAGAAAAATTTGAAAACGTGAAAAAATCATTTTTAAAATTTTTTTCTTATCATTTTTGTAAATATTGTTTTTTGAATAAAAATAAATAAAATAAAGTAAAGTAAAGCAAAGATAAGTTAAGTAAAATAAAATACAGCAAAGATAAGTGAAGTTAGGCATAGACAAGAAAGCCGGACATAATTTCGGGTCATGGGTATTCTTACCTTCTCAGATATTCTTGGTAGGTGTGTTGTGTATTACGACTATTATTGTTCTTTTTATTATTAACATACTTCACTCGGAATATTATTATTGGATAAATAATTTATCGTTTTTTTAAAATTTAACACACCCACCAATGGCATCTGATCCAAGAAGCGAAGAATACCTAATGTATGTCCAGCATTCTTGTCTATACATTACCTGTTTTTGCTTTACTTACCTTTGCTTTACTTTAATTTTAGATTCTGAACGAAGTGAAGAAGCTAGTGTTTTTACAATAATCTTTATTTCTTTCTTTTACTTTGATAATTTACAAAAACATTTTTTTTTTTTTTTTTATTTCTCATGTCTTCATATAAAATGTGTGTATAACCTATTCGAATGTAGTTTTTAAACGTAGTTTAATTTCTTTTACGATTATTACTAAATATTTTCTTTAACTATAAAATTAATTGTCATTAGAGACTAGAAAGCTTATTGTTAAAAAAAATTGACTGATTTTTCCAAGAAAATTTGCAATGCACCTGTATCTAAGGATTATAACAAAAAATATGAAATACACATTGTATAGTTACAAATTTAGTTTTAAAATTTATTTTCAATACCAATATTATGATATTATAAACTTATAACTAATCATACGTTTACGTATGACATTTAATACAAAAAAAAAAAAAAAAATAATATTTTGAATACAAACAAAATACAGTTCAAATAAAGTTCAAACGCTCTATATTACTACGTATGTTTACATGTAAAAACTTATTTTCATTATATATATGTAACAATATTTTACAAACCAAGTCTTTTATAAAGGTAACGTAAAGGTCATATTATAAATGGCTCGAATAAGTAGACGACAATCAATACAGGTCACATAAAATATACTATATTTATTCCTATTTCATATAATAACGTATCATCGTACAGCACTATAATAATTATTGTGATAATTAGCAAGTACTAATGCGTGTTACATTTGCTGTTGTGTATTTTGCGTCTGGTTTTATAATAATTATGATTACACATTTTATATTTAGAAAAAAAAAATAAGAATAAAAATAAAATATTCTTGCTCATGGATATGATACAAGTTTTATCACAAGTGGTTTATGTGAAAAATCAACAATCATTGAAGATTATTTTTTTTTTTTAAGTAAGCATAATGTTTCCGGTCGAATTGGGCGTGAAAGGAGGAATCTATAAAATACAAAAACCATTTTGTATAAAACTAAAACTAATAAAGTACCTATATATTTAAAAACACTTAAATTCTATGCGGATAACTTAGTGTGTTATTAATTGACAAATATTAAAACAAACAACTTATTTTATTTATTATTACTAACTATAACCATATTATGTACAAACTAAGGAATTTGATATTATTTCGTAGATCAATAATACTACCTAATTACGTTTTGTTGGTAACAATTGGACTGAAAAACCACCAAAAACTCATGTAGTCTAAGATATTAATAATATATTGTTTGAACATTGTCAGCTTATTTATTTATATATATTATATTTATTATTTATTTAATTTAATACCAGTAAGTGTGAAAGCGGTGTATAAATTTTTTGGTGTGGACTTTTTTAATTTTGTGCCTGAACGGTTTTATAATTGGTCTGTGATGGTGATGGACGTAATGGACCAAAAGAGGAACGTGGATGATGTGTTTTTCACTGAAAAAAAAAAGAAAAAAAGTTAATTAACAACAACGAACACAGAATACCAATACAAAATGCATTGAATGTATATATATATATTTACCAAAATTGAAATTTCAAATGCAAACCTTTGAGCAATCATAAAACTATATTAATAATAAATTTAGAAACAAGCGTATCAAAGTCAATAATAAAATAATAGAATGTTATATATAAAATATGTAATGCTCTTAAAATTTATAAAAATCATGGAATCGTATTTACACAAATGTGTACTTACGAAAAGAAAAAAGTGATATTTTAATTTCATTTTTTAAATCATTTTAATTGTATGTAGGGTATATTGAATAGATTTGAAACGTTCATTTATTATTATTATTATTATTATTTTTTTCAGTTGATTCAATAACAGTTTTCTTTAAGCGTTGCACACGTGAATACATCTTGGTCTACTGATTTTTTTCAAAGAAGTAATATTTTCCTCTTTAAAAAAGCTTTAACAAGTTTCGGGAAGAGTCTCCACACAAATAGATGATTGCAACAGTTGGATTGTACAACACATACTTAGAAGTTATAATATTGATTCGAGTCTTACAATAGTTTTCTTGGAAATCGAAAACACAGCATTGGAAAATATCGAGGTAACCGAGTGTACGTACGCTTCTAGTAAAATCTAATTTTTGAACTACGCTCGTAATCATCGGAGCGAAACGAGTGTCGATTTTAAGAACTGCCGACCAGAAAACATTTTAAAATAACGACAGTCTCCGCATTACATAATAATATAATATGTTAAGAGCGGGTAAATAATTTTAAAAATAAATATGCTATTTTTCAGAAAAATTGAACGAAATATAATGTATGACAAATTTTTAACTCAAAATTCCGTTAAAAATGTATCTACCCAATATAATAACCAGGGCTGAGAATTTCATGCACTAAAAACATGCAAAAATATGCACTAGAAAATCCAAAATATGAAATAAATTTCAAAATATTCAATTTGAAATAATTATACACACATATTATAATATACTGGAAGAAAAAATGTTTTATTTTAATAAATATTGTAACTGTAAAATGACTTTAAAAAAAATCAAAAATAATACTCAATGTCTTTTTTGTTCTTTGTCGTCTGAAAAAAAAAAATCAAATATAGATAGAACACATTGATTAGTTAGCCATCCACTCGAAACCTATTTTAACACATGTGCCTGCTATTATTATTACCGCTATAAAATTCGTCCAAATTCGAGAAATTTTAAAAATGAGAAAAATTTATTGTTAAATCGAGAAAAAAGCAATAACTCGCAAAATCATGCATTTCATATATGCTCTTACCGGTTAAATATGCAAAAATATGCAAAATAAGATTTCGTATTTAAATTATTATAAATAACACAAAACGAATTTTGTTCGAATCCATTTACTTATACAATGTAGCAAAAAAAAAAAGTGTGTATTTCGCTCGTCGGGGTGTTCTTCGTACGTCGGGTGGTATTCTCTTGACGGGTGTATTGAATTTTAAAGAAACGATAAATCATTTTTTCAATAAAACGATTCTGAACGAAGGAAGTTAATAATATAAAGGACTTATATTTTCTAGCGCCAAAATCTTTCTCATATAATTTTCTATCTATGTTTAAATTTTCATATAGTTCGGATCAAAAAATGATGGTTTCTGGAGTCGTGATTGTCAAATTTTGGGTAGTTTTTTCAAAAAAAAAAAAAAAAAAAAAATTTTAGAAT
>JAIPRM010005711.1:0-20017 GCA_025469315.1 Stegophylla sp. TES_Ste_2020 | reverse complement strand
GCGTCCGGTGAAATATAGTTTTCAAAAATGTAGTCGGTAAATTTCACAATCCGGTCATTTTCAGCAGGCTGTATTGCTAAAAAGTCGTCAGTAAAGCAGTCTATGACGTTTTCAGGCTCCAAAAACGGCAATCCAAAAAAATATTTTAAATAATGACTCTCGTCTGTACTGTTATCATTGTATAGTTTTATAAGTGCTAAAGATTGATTTCGGACTATATACGATTCGACAATTTTCATTTTGTCATTTGAAATTATCCGATTATCGTATAGTTAATGGCATTAACTTAATTGCAAGTCATACGGCAGATAATACAATGAAACGATCTTTATTATCTTTATTATATTAAATATAAATACAACTTGCTACGCGTATTCAACATTTCGTTTATCGTTAATTATTCATTCGTCAACAGACCTGTACAGCCAATACCGCATCTAACAGGTATTTGGCCAATATAGGTTCATAGGCAATGATAATTACTCGGGCCGCAATATTCACCGGTCTCCAACACCGGAAACGACTCGTCGGGCCGCAACTCACCCTCAGCCATTAAATGTATGCGCGTACGTGTGCGTGTCAAAGGCGTGTCCAGATCCATGGGGGAACTTGATAATAAATAAATAATTTTCGCTTAATTTGAATTTTTAATTAATCGCGCGACAATTAAAATAAAACAAAAATCCCAATATACTTTGCACCGTGAGTGTTCTTCGCTCATTGCCCCGGGTGTGTTACGTTTGAAAGAAAAGCTTAATTTTGTCTTCAATAAAACGAATCGATAATTTCTCATGAAACCACCGGTCAGCACCTGCACAGTGGAAAACATTTGGCAAAAAAAACTTCAATCCACCGACCGGGGTAGTCACGAAAAGCGCCTCGCTATCGGGTCTTTGAATAAAATATAATTATGCTTATTTATTCGAACGAGAGATGGGGTTTACGACACGTTGTCGAAAATCGTTTATTTATTGGACGAAAAAAAAAATAAAATCACATCGTGTCTGCCGAGCAAATTAAGAACCCAATCGAAAGCGTGAAGATGATAATAATAATAATAATAATAATAATAATAATAATATGTTCTCCAAATTCCGACTCTCCGCTCTACAGACGACGCGACACGCCACACTTGAACATAATATTATTTATTGCGAGCGCTCAGACGCGTCGTTTTGATCGATGGGTTTCGCGTGAAAAATAAAATCTCGTCCTAACCTGCGACTTCTGCCGTTTCGCGCGTCGACAGTGTCGCGAAGTTAAGCCGACGACCGGTGTCTCCCACTCGTATTTTAATTGTGACGTATTATCTCAATGTCGATCTGAGATTATTTCCTGAAAACGAATTCCTGAAACTGCGTACACGTACATTCGAGAGCGTCGACCGTAAAGTCCTCGAAACCCTCGGCTTCGCGCGCTGTATTTTACTCTGAATTCAAATTAGAACATCCGTTAAAGTGTCGCTCCACTCCTGCCACTCTTAGAACAACGGCGATCCCTGTTCTAAGGAACTTCACAGTCTTCGGCTACGGATTCTGCGGATACAGCGACGCGCGCTGCTGATTTACTCTAAACACGTCTCTCTTGTTCTATTTAACGCGATTTTTATTGAATGAAATATATTAAAAAATACATTTGAATACAATGTCAAATCAATATACGTAAATAATTTCAAAAATCTAATGTCATTTAAAAATATCAAAGAAAAATATTTAGATTTGTCTACTTTGTAATTCTATTTTAGATTCTGAACGAAGTGAAGAAGCCAGTGTTTTTACAATGATGTTTATTTTTATTTTTTTCTGTGTACAACTTTTCGTATGGAAATACTTGCCAAGAAAATTTTGGAATGTGAAAAACAAATTTTGGACATTTTTCCAACATTTTTTTTTCTCATTTATTTTTTATGTTATTAACTTTCTTCGTTCAGAATCGTCTTATTGAAGAAATGATTTATCGTTTCTTTAAAATTCAATACACCCGTCAAGAGAATCCCACCCGAAGTGCGAAGAACACCCCGCCCGACGAGTGAAGTACACACTTTTTTTTTTTTTATGTGTACCATTTATTATATAAAATTTGATCATTATATTTTGTCAATCAATATCGATTGATATACACACCAATAACCACGCTCACCGTACACAAGCATAGCTTATATGAGTTACAGCAATCTGATTGGGTTAGGTTAGCCAAATTCGTTGGAGGGGAAGGGGCAGTGTCCCGTAAAATTTTATCGGATTACTTAGTCTTAAAATGAATGAAAAAAAAAATGAACATTATACAATAACGTGCATATATAATATTACGCCGATTTCTGATTTTGAAATTTGCTCTGAATACGTCGCATTATTAGACTATGCATCGATAATATTAAACTATATTATTATCTCTGAACGTTTTGCGCCGACGAAGGTCTCACCTCCAACTATTCCTAAGTTACGTATAATATTATCCGTCATCCATCACCTAGTTTCCACGCGGTTTTTGTTAAACCTAAACATTATCTCCACTCAAGTGCAGTGTCGTTAATATTTCATGTCTCGGCGACATGATGCTGCGACGCGCTTATCAATCCGCTTTTTTGGGTCCTCGGTCGGTGCCTGAGATAAATAAATAATCGCAACTACAGCGGTTGGAAACTTTCATTTTAACAGCCCGCGTACGCACCGACAATAAATACTAATAATAATAATTATTATTGTTATTCGGTTAGGAGCGTTTCTTTGACGAACGACATTCGCTTTCATCATTTTCGGACGAGGGTACGGAATAATATACTACTATCATCCGATTATCCACGTGTACCCACGCACACGTACGCGCTCGATGATATACGCGTGTATTTGTGTGTGTGTGTGTGTGTAAAACACGTCCCACGAAGAGAGAAAGAAAAACAAAAAAAAAAAAGAAAGAGCGAGAGAGAAGCGCACACATTACATGTCATAATAACATTGGCGCGTGGGACTTGCGTACATTACTACGGTTCGGTATTACACACTAGGGGGGTTTCTACTTGATACATTAGTGGTTCTCAACCAAGTGTCCGTACTGTATTGGGGAAATTCTTTTTTTTTTTTTTTTTTTTTTTGGAAATATTCATCGGTTATAGACTAACATCACACATTAGGCTGGGCCAAACAGTGGCGTAAGAATATACGGCCCCAATTCGAAAAATTTAATGGGCCTATTTCCTATTTGGTTTAAAATATAAATATAGAAAAAAAAAGAAAAATAAAACTAGGAGCGATAAATATTTTTATATATTTTAAATATTTATTATATTTTTTTAGATTCTGTTGAATCGAAGAAATTATAGTTGTGTTATAACAATATTATAAATGTAACGTCCAAAAATTGCATTCGTTTTGATCAGAGAAATCGCACTCGAGTGAAACTTTAGCAAAGTAATTTCTAAAATAAACACACAGTTAACCACCTCACAAACACCCTGCAGCGGAGGTACGGCAGTGTTCCGCGGACATACTTCGTACACCAACATTTGTACTATATATTGGCGACCAAAGATATTTACCTGATTTCTTACGACCTTTTGAAAATAATTTCACGTTCACTTAATTTTTTTCAATAATTATCTTAATTAAAACAATAAACTATTGCTCTTTGTATATTTATTAATTTAATTTAAAACCGACGTCTTAAATGATAAATCATAAACGTGTTTATCAAATAATTTACAATAGAAATTTCGTTAATTATTTTTAAAATATTACTTCATCACTTTGGTAGTCCAAAATTAAAATAATATATTATCAATGAAGTAAATTTTCAGTGACCCATTCAAAATTATTCGCGACTCTACGGTCGAGAACCGCTGTTGTACACCGTGTTATATGGTAGTTTGTGATTGCTAAAAGGTTGAGAACCACTGTTGTACGCAACGAAATCACCACCGCAGCAGCGTTCATAATAATATCGCCGACGGATATTGGACATTTTCTTTTTCTTTTCTTTTCGCAAAGTCTCTCCGCCCCACGAAACAACCCCGTAGTAATTATTATTATTATTATTATTATTATTACTGTTACGTGTTTTCTTCGAGTTTCGCGCGCGCGACAGTGTCTTGATTTATTTTTCTCTCCTCGTTTTTCAGCTACTAATCCACTCGTCGTCGCGCCTCGCATTTTATATATCCCGAACGAACGTAGTCGCAGCCGCTTCGGGTCAGTGACGTATCCGGGGGCAGGGGAGGTTTTGGTAACCACTCACTTATTTATACGGATAGGTATCTAGCCGACCCTAGCCCAGGGATTAACGAATTCAAAAATATTAATTAATAATTTTCAATTGTTGCCGTGTATAATTTTATACTAAATTCCATCTATTTTTATCACTATTTTCTAAGGTCTTGAGAATATAAAATAATAATTATTAATCAATGATACGTACTTGTTGAACACAATATTAGTGAATTTTCATTTTTCTGTGCACAAACAGATTCGATATGGCCAATGGATCAGACGTTAAAAATCGATAAAAAAAAAAAAAAAAAAATGTAAGATTATACATTTACATTATAAAATAATTTTTAGGTTTCAATTATTAGTGTTATTTATAATCCAAAGTAAATAACAAATGTAAGCACGGACAAAACGTTTTTACTTTTTGGACTCAAAATAGTCTTAATTCTCCTTTAGGTAAATTAACTGGCTGTTTAACAACACTAAGCACTCTCAGAATTAACGAGTAGATCTACATATTATGCTATAAAATTGGTGTTCATTTAAAATGAATGAGTTATTTTTACAGAAATAATGAAATTAACAAGCATAATGACAATAACTCTTGTGCTGCCGATGAAATCACTTATCGTTTCTAACGAAATCCAACACACCCAGAAGAATATGTCAAGCTTTTTGAAACTTATGAACAATATTTTATTTTTGTTTCTTTTTATGATATTTACCAAATAATATTTATTTGTAATTTGTAACTAATTAAAGCCGTACACTATATGCGTAAAACATTATTCAAATTCATGATTTATTATTCTCGTATTATAATATGACACTTTTAAAAAACAATAGGGGTGAGGACATCAAGGATTGTGTGGATCTACATAGTTTGAAAAGCCCGTCGTCGAGTTCTGGACACGGCACTGCCACCCCATAGGGGGTCACGTTGTAATGAAAACGATAATGGTAATATTATTATTATTATTACACGGGAGGAGGGAGGGATAGGTTTCATATTCGCGTGTTCGATACGCCTTGTGAACGTGGGAGGGAGGCGAAAATAAGGGGTGACACACACACACACACACACACACACACACACACACACACACACACACACACACACACAGCTTTTACGCGCGTATGGTAAACGTTCACATCCGCTCGCGTTTATTATTGATAATGATACGGTGGCGGCGGCAAAGACCGTGGCTTAACGGTGAGTGCTTAACGGACCGTTAAAACCGAAGGTCCGAAAACGGTGAACCGAAACGCGCGAGGGGCGCGGACGGGGCCAAAAGGTTAATGACGTCACGACCTCGTACGTATACGTATACATGTGCGGACTTAAAAGACCGCCGGATGACTGATGGCGAACCGTTCGCGTGCTCGTTTTATAAAGTGTATAAAATATATATTTTGTGGTCGGTAAAACGCAAGTCGGGTACGTCGACGAGCCCCCCCCCCTTAACCCGCTCCTCCGGGTACGACCGCCATCAACGGCCGTTATAAACGATCGCCGTACGCGATACCGCGTTGTCACTTACCACGTATACCGTAATATTTACGTATTATCTCTATCCTCTCCTCCAATCACCCCACTCCTCCCACCATCCATTCACACTTTTTGTCGTTTTTCATCGATTTTTCGCGCCCACCACTCTGTCGTCGTCATCGTTGTCGTCTCGAGTTTCGAGCCGATCTTGCGTGTCCGTTTCTCGTTTAACGTTAATATTTTTCTTTGTTTTTTTCCTTTCTCCATTTTGGATTTCAAATGGAGAAGAAATTTCACAATGATCTCATCATATTGTTTCTTATTTTTTTCAATCAGAATTCGGTTCTATGCTGTACTTAAAACTCCATTCTGAAATCGTTTTATTGAATGAACGATTAATCGTTTCTTTAAAATTCAAAACACCCACCAAGATTGTCATATTCGAGATGCGAAGAGTACCCGTGATCAGTGCGGGATATAGAGGGGGGCGGGTGGTGGTTGTTGCCCCCCGGGTACCGTATATATTTAGAGGCGCTTCGGTATCAAATACTCGTATCAGATATATTTTGTGAATTCAAGGGAGGGGTTGTCGTAGGGGCGTTCAAATTTTATTCGCCCCGGACAAAGAATTCTCTACATCCGGCACAGCCCATGTATGCAGTGATATGCTTTTTATTTGTGTTTACGATTTTCTTTTTGAGTTTTCTAACTGCCATACTCGGTGCAGCTTCACCGCGTCGGTGCGTGCCGAATCGCATTCTTGAACGTCGGTCTTGTCTGCAAGGATTAGTGCGAAGAGACGGAGCAAAAGAGAGAGAGACGGAGCAAAAGAGAGAGGCAGAGGAAAAGAGAGAAAGAGAGAGAGAGAGAGAGAGAAAGAGAGAGAGATGTTGCTAAAACCGAGGTGCTGCGGTTTTATACTTTTATCAACCTGAAACAGAACGCAAACATAAGAGTGCAAACACGCCGTTATTATATTAAGGCTCGTCGATAACGCCTTCGTAGCGTCTAAACCGTCGGAAGGCTATACCGTGATATTACGTAGCCGCTCGCATTCACCTGTCGATAAATCATTAGGCATTAATTTCGGCTACGCGCGAAAAGAACGTCGCGTAATCGCGAAACACAGTCTCACCCGATCGCCCGTAGAAGCGATTTTTTTATATATATATATATATATATATATATATATACTTTCTGAGCGAAGCCAAGAATTTATTTTGGTTTTACAACGATTTATTATTATTTATTTATTTTGTTAACAACATTTAATGTTAACGTTAACACTTTTTAGTGTCGTTTCTATATGTATAATAGAAATGTCGTTTAGTAAGCACTTTAAAAATGTAGTTTTTCGAAAATCTCAATAGTTTTAAGTACCGAAATTGGGAAAAAACTACCGAGTAATTAAGCAAACACGGTAAAATATACGTTTGGTCTGTATACTAGATTTTACTATTTTGCTGTTTTCTATACCAGCGTTTCTAACGTGGTATATTACTCTAGTTTTATGTATAACAATTATGTGCCATAAAATATTACAAATTAACGATAATGAAATGAATACTAAAAATAATTAATAATAAAATTTTTATTAAAAGCTGTGTTAAACATAATAATATGATGTTCAACAATGAACGAGAGTAATAATTATTACATAAAAGTCGCGTCTTTGAACATTCTAAAATGCCGGAAAAACGACCGTCGGGTCGAACAGAGACCTGTTGTAGTGGACGCCGCCGAATGATCGGATCCGTTGTGTCGCGGCGAGGCCACGAGTCGCGGCGGCCACAGGGACAGGGATGGGTGCGCGACGAACAAAGGGATTTTCCAGTTCACGGCAAGGACGAGACTTGGACCAACGTTGTTCGGACAGGAACGGGACGCGCTTCCGACTCACTGACACATCAATGCCACTCAAAGCTATCGATCTTTATGGACGTGGGCTCGAATCCCAGAAATTGTCCGATCATAGCCGCAGGAACGGCTTTCAGGAACGAGGCTATCCGAGGGTCCATTTGAGGTGGCATTTCGATCGGCACCTGGCCACGGTACACGGGCTGTGGCGCAGCGGCCGGCGCTTGGCCACGGTACACGGGCTGTGGCGGTCCCTGCATTTCGTGTGCTACCTGGCCTTGTCGTCGTTTTCGTTCGACCGTCCCACGGGCCCGCGGAGTCATGTCTTCTGGCCTCCGAGAACGGCTGTCGCACCGGTTCGTTCTCCGGGCCTCCTCGTTGGCCCGATTCTCGCGCGCTCCTTCGCCACGACGCGCCATCCGCCGGCCCGGCATTCCCTCGACGGGCCGTCGTCCCGCGGGCCTTTCTCTCTCGCACGTTCGTCCCACCGACCGCCGTTCTGTCGGGCACGTTCGTCCCGCCGCCGACTGTTCTCTGCGGCGGCGGTGCGATCGTTCCGCCGCCGCCGGTCGTTCTGTCCCCAACGCGCGTCCCACCGACTGTTCTCTGCGGCGGCACGTCGTCCGTCCCGCCGGTCGTTCTCTCTGGTACGTTTCCGCGTCCAAAGGGTTTCTCTGGACATTCATGGCCCTGCGCAGCTGCGTCAAATAGTCCTTTGGTTTGTCGTCGTCATCCCGACAGTTATTCGCTACCCTTGACCCGGGATAGCACCTGAAGCGAGACAATATTATTTACACTAATAAAATTGTGGGCCTGAAAATTTCAACAATTTTTCTCTATATCGAGCCCTAATGGGCATAAGGCGTAAGCCGACACTTTAGGCCAAAGAGGAGACGTACAGTTCAGTCTCAAAAAAGGAATATTATTGTATTTAAGATCGAGTTCAATGCGATAATACGCCTGTTCGGTCCTTTAAAACGAACATTTTCGAAATTTTCCTACGCCAAAACATTACTCGCGTTATTTTCTACATTCATTGAAATTCGCATGAATGTTGGATTTCAAAAAAAAAAAAAACAAACATAGTTTCTGCATTTTTGTCATATTTGGAATAGTTTTTTCCAAAGTTTGAAATAACTCTTGAGAATTTTGTTGAAAGCGTTTTTATGATTTTATTAAAATTCATATTTTTAAATTACCAAATACAACCCAAAATGCATAATTATTATGACCTTAAACTTGTAAAATATTCCCTAAAATCCAGTAATTTTCAAAATATGCGAAAATAAGCACTTGCATTTTTTGTGATCACCTAAATTCGAAACGGTATGAAACCGATTTTGTATACTAGGAATTCAGTATACCAAGAATTCAAAAAACATAATATAACTGTCAGAAAGCACTGATCCGATGCTAAGTAAAAAAAAAAAAGATTTTATTTTAAAAAATTTTCTCAAATTTTTCTTATCTTCCACAATTCAGCGTCATGGATTAATGTCACCCTAATTGAAAATCACTGCGTTAGAATAAGGTCTGCCCACTACCTCAGGGAAGCAATTTCACTGAAAAGGGCACTGTGAAGCCTCTCTATTTTGTTATGTTATTTTAAGGTTATTGATACCCGTAACCCGTTCAATAATCATTTAATAATCACATGCTATTTTATTAGTTATCCGTAATAATCTGTAATATTTTTTTTTTTATGTGAACACTTTTTCATATTATACAAAAGTTACCCAAAAGTTTCGATCAGTGCCATTTTGAATCAAAATTTTTCGTCTAAATGACACTTTTGAGAATTCATTTTACGGAAATTTCAATGGTTTTCTAAATTTTTCGGAAAAACTACCCCATAGATGATATTTTCAAAAAACAAAACACACCTGCTCGCAGTAATTCTTACTTCGTGCAGACCCGTACGGGAGACGACTTGCGGGACGGACGCGCATCCCGTACGGCCGGATACTGTTCGCAAAAGTCTCGTCCCTGTCGCGGCCGCGATGGCCGGCTCGCGTCCTCGCCGTGGCCGGCCGTGACCGCAAAACCGCGGACCCGATCGTTTAACGTCCGCGCGGCGGCGGCGTCCACTGTGGGCTTGGAAATCGCCTTGTTCGCGTACCGTCCCTGTCCCCGTGGCCGCTGACTCGTGGCCTCACCGTGGCCCGCGGTCGCCGCGACACAGCGGACCCGACCCTTCGGCGTCCGCGCGTCCACTGCAACAGACCTCCGCTCGTCTTGACAATCGTTTTCCCGCAATTTTGGCATGTTAACTGAGGCTGCTTGTACGTAATAATTACTGGCGTCCATTGTTGACGATCGGCGATTTAAATATTTCAAAAAAATAAAATCAAAAATAAAAAATCAAATAAATTTAGCGAAAAAAATAAATTAAAATATAATTTAAAATAAAATATTATAAAATAATTTAAAATAAAATTAATATAATAAATTTAATATAAAAATATTTTTTATAAAATAATTTAAAATAAATTTTAAAAACTACTGCGAATTTTTCTTCGGTTTGGAATTTTATTATTTATGCGAGTGTCAAATTATAAAATGGTGTGTTTGTTATATAGGATATATTATGTATTGTTACTTCGGTAACGAGTAGTTGCCGTGCAAACAATTCTATGCAGTTAGACTAATAATAAATAATATTCTCACGTTAAAAAAATATGATATATATATATATTATATACACACGAATTTTCCAATTAAAAATGTGCGTTTGAGGTATATTTCAAGAAGAGGATTTCGTCAGAAAAAAGAAACAGTGTTTTTCATTTTAAACAAAAAAAAAAACACTTTTTAATCGATTTTCTTTGTTATTTCGGGTTTTTTTTTAAACGCAAAATATTTTATTCATAATTTTTATATCATATCTAAAACAAAACAAAAATAATAATTAATGTATAATTGTTAATATTGTAAATTAATAATTTTTCGTACGGAAATACTTGTCCAAAAATGTCGAACAGTAACTTTTTGAAACCGCAGTGTGTTGAAAATGACGAGTATTATTGTTCTTTATACGATTGACTTCCTTCGTTTTTTAAAATCGTCCTATTGAAGAAATGATTTACGATTTCTTTTAAAATTCCTCACGCCCACAAAGAGTATCTGACCCGCTCGGGTCGAGGAGCCAAGAACGTCCGGCTTTCTTGTCTATACTTTACTTTTTTATTTTTTATTTATTTGTGTATTTATGTATTTATGTATTGTAGTTTTTATACAACACTCACACAACAACAGGTGACTAATTTAAACTGGCCGATTTTGGCGTGTCGAGTCGTCGTGTTTTTACGTGACGACCACACAATGGACCCACAATTTCTCATTGTTGACGTGATTGCGTCGAAGTAATAATAATAATAATAATAATAATTTTTTCACGGTCAGATGTTGCGGCATATCGCACCGATAGATCTCTTTTTTTTTCCCCCGCTGTCCGTCACTCGTAGTACTCTGTACTCGCGGCGACGACAAAAGGACGCGGACGATTGTAATAACTTATTACATAGAATCTCATTGGAAATGTACACATAAATGTATATATATATATATACAAAAACATTTAGCGGGCGCAATAAGAATATTGTATTCGTCGAGTTCAACGCGCCCGAATCGCGTCACATACGTTAAAATATTAGAAAAAAATAAAAAAAAAATTGAGACGAAAATACATTATCGACGTCGACCACGCGGCGGTACACGCATTAACAGTGGACGCGAATTCGTTGTTTTCCAAATCCGTGACAATACTGTTTGGAATTTATTACATTTTGAATTGAAAGGGGGCGGGGAAAAATTAAAATAATAACAACAACAACAACAACATACTCCAATATGATATGTATAATATTATTTTCATACAACAACGGACCGAGACTAAGGTTTCTTTCATTTTTTTTTTTTTTTTTTTTAGTTATATTTCTTATCCTTAACGCCTACGAGGGCGCGCGTACGTTCTGCTGACGGTGCGTGGCGAGAAATGATCGTCAGTCATTTGTACACGTACGAATGTAAAAAAGTATACCTGCACGTCCATTAAGGCCAAATAATAATACGCGATTTTTCTCCGGACGTTCAACGTTTTTTACATCGGACTGCAACACTTGCCGCGCGGTGACTCGTATGCAGATAATTTTAAGTCTAAACAGTCGTTATTGTTATTATTATTATTATTATTCTCATGATATTTATTCAATATTTTATTATTATTATTTATTTTTTTAATAAAAAAAAAACTCAAAAAGTGTCCACAAAAATAAACGACTATGGACGACTATTTCCAAATCACAAATCGTTTCGTATAATATACAACATGATTTACTATTAGCATGTTCACCCCATTTTAAACCGTGAGCTATGCATAAATTTGAATTCATTTGCGCGTAGACTTAAAAATGGGAAAAACTAAGTAATCTACATTTTTATAAAAAAAATATTTGTTTTACTATTTATAAACATTTTTAGTGTTCATACATAGCAACCACAACTTATACATTTTCTCTTCGTTTCGAACTTATCTTTTTTGAAAATTTCAAGCATTTTATACAATCATTGAGAGTACCTATATACTTCAGTATGGTTCAGTATTGGAGGTACATGTTTATCGTTTATCCTTCGCATTGTTACTACATTTCTGAAAAGAAAAATATCAAATTTGAAATTAATCACTTTTTTCACTATAAATGTAAGTTAGTTAGTATTTCAAAAATCGTGCAATAAAAAGACATTTTTAATTATGTAATATACTAGGTTAAAAGTTGGTGATCTTAATGGAAAAATCATCTTTTACACTGTAATGTAATTTACTAAATCAAGATTATCAATTAAATGCAAATTTGCAGATATATATATATATGTTATAGAACCATCATCCTTGCTTCACAATAAATTTCCAATTAAAAGAATTAAAAAGATACTGTGTTTAAATAAATATATTTGGTTATTAAATTTTGAAAAATTAATTTGTTTAGTCAATTCAAGCGTGTAAACAGATTAACAAAAAATAAATGAAAACCTTGAAGTTATAGGTATTTCCTAAGGTAGACCTTATTATAAAGACTTATTTATTTCTATTTTTTGTTTTTTTTTTACATTTTAGGGTCACGTTTCTTTAAAGTTGGCAACCGCGAACCACGGTGATTATTTCAAAAACAATTTTTACGATTTATGTTTAGTTAAGCACAAACAAAACAATGGAAACTATCGACGAAAGTTCAACTATTGTTATATATTGTTGTAATGCTGTATTGTGTGTCTTTTGCATTTAAAAATACAAAAAAACCGAGTTATTGTAACAATAATTTGTAGAACCAAATTATCATAAAAATTCGTTTTTTCTCGAAATAATAATATTCTTCGTTGCGTGGGTCAGACGAAACGGAAAAAAAAAAAAAAATTGTTATTTGTTTTATGGTCAAGACCAAATATCATTTTACCGTTTTTATAAGCGTGTAGGTGCAATACTGAACTTTTCCGTCGGAATATTCTTCGATATCAACGACACAGTAATGATCAGAAACAACAACGATAAAATATTACTGATTGATTTTTTTGTTTTCTTTTCGTAACAATGAAAACGCAAGTTTCGTTAAAAATTTAAATGCCGGTTGCTCACTTTTTAATTATTTACAGTTTCATTTGATATTTCTTCGCCATTCTTTTGTATAAAAATGCTTATGATTTTTTTTTTTCTCGTTTCCGCATAATTATAATATTGTTATCATATCGCAATTAAGCGTCCTCGGTTAATTACAATTATTTATTGTGCGCGAACATATAAAAAAATAATACAAAAAAAAAAAACATCGTTTGTTTGTCCATATTCGTAACTACATTACACGTCGTAGTAATACACTACCGTTAAATATCCGAATAAAAAATAGTGCCGGTTTAAGTGGGAGGGGGAGAGATATGTCGACATTTTTTGGATTTTATTTTTATAAATTTAGTAAGTATTTATGCCACAGACTAAAAAAAAAAAAAAGAAACTGGATTGTGCAATTTGAGTAAATCGAATAAAATAATCGCTTTTATTAATATGTTTGTTAGGAAAATTTTTTCAAATGATTTAACTCTGATGTAAATAATAAATATTCGTTCCATTTGAGTTTAATTCCGCATAATGATATTAAATCTATGAAAAAATTTGAAATTATTGAATATGGGAAACATAAATCTATAGGTAAACAATTTCAAGGCGACCACAGTTCGAGAAACACTAAGAAAATCTATGTTAGAAAATCTAATTTCACATCCAAAATCATCAGTATTTTCGAATTTTAATTACACGTTGAATTTTATTTGTTCACAACTAGTTAGTGTTATATATAAATAATTGGAGTATATTTACTATTATATTATGATTAAATAAACATTAAAGAAAAAAATACAATTTAAACTTCAAAACAGCGATAAGTTACCATTACTATCAATATATAATATTAGTTTAATGTTAACTAAACAGTGTGAAATACAAATTAATATATAATTTATTTGCTCTACTTCCACTTTCACCCACTCCTCGAACATTATGTATATAACAACCACTAGAACAGAACGCACTGAAGTGGGTGTTAAAAAATTGTATTTCTATAAAAACGTACAGATTATGTTTCAAAATTTAACTCTATAAATCCAAATTTGATGTATATTATGAGTACGTACAAGCACTGCAGCGATTTATAAAAGCGGATCTGTGAAGTTCAATAAAAATAATAACAATAGTAATATATTTTCTGAGTCGTTACCTCGCGTTATTTCCGTGATACGCATTAAAAATTTAACGCGAATCCCTGTAACTCAATGATTAATGTGACGGTTTTCTTCGGAACACTGGGCTCAGGACACGCAAAAAAGGGGTGAAAATTATTATTTTATACCTGGTAGGGGGTACGTTCTCTCTAAGTGCTAAAGTTTTGTGATTTAGTACTGTTTATTGAAACGACGAGGCGGAAAACTCGCGTTATTAAAACAGAGAAAAAAATCGGTACGTTCACATACTGACAATAATATAATAATAATAATACCCGAAATGCATTAAACACACATTAAACACAACAATTCAGTAGTGCCCAACCTTTAAGGATCGTGACCCGAACGTATTTAAACGTGTATTACGTTCTCAATTTTTTTTAAAAAAGGCATTCATTAAGTGTAAGTTTTTAAGTTTATACATTTTTTCGAGTAATATTGAATTTATCGAATGAAATCATTTTTTTTTTTTTCAATAAGAATTTTTGTCAACTGATGATTGTGGACAATTAATTGATCATATTACAATTTATTCAATGAAAGTTGACAATATATTGGCCTAATTGATAGATGGTACGACAACAGTTTAAGTTATAATTTTTTTATTTTTTAAAATTAACAACTATATTATCTTGAATTAAATTATCCAGCATTTCAATACCATCATTGTTTTATTTGTTTGCTTTTATAAATGTTTTTTTTTTCATTTTTACTTCCTTTCTCTCAAATGATTCATTGGGAGTATTTTTTTTTTTTATTTTAACTCATTATAACTCATCACTATTTTCTTAATATATAACTCGATGTTCATTTTAGAGATAACACTGATAACTGATAAGAACAAAATAAAAGTCGCTTAAAATAATATAAAAGTTGGCATGAAAAAATATACATATTATATACATTTAAAATATAAGGTTAATAAATATTTATATGCATATAAAACATACTGAATATAATTTAAATATTTTGATAAAAAAACATAATATAAAAATCTATACATTAAAACATGGAAAATATATATATGTAAAGAGGAGAGTATTGATCATGTTTAATAATATACTTACAATGGTTTATCGGACGGGAATTATTTATTTTACTTTTTTTAAAAAAAAAATGTATTAAAAAATTATGTGAAGTATAATCTCTGAACATTTAAAATGAGAATTCACTCGATTCAAATAAAAAATTATATAGTGCTCATAGTTATTGACAATGAAAATTATACTTATTCGATAACATTGCATTTATATTATTTATTTATAGCAGTAATAATTACAGACATGCTATTATCCAAACGATATTGTTGTTCACAATTAATTATGTATTTCTAAAATGATTGAATTGATGTTTTTTTTTTTTTGACCGAATTAATAAAAATCGTGTTTAATAGTTATTGTTATTATGATGGCGGAGATCGAAAGAAAAGCGTAGCAAAAAGTATTTCGTTATGCACAGTACAAAGAAATAAAATTCAAAATGAATGATAATTTTATTAATGAAAAAAAAAAAAAATGGATATTATAATATAACTTTGTTTTTAATTTTAAATTTTTGAACTTAATTAACGCGCACATTATTCGAAATACACCGACATATTAAATTTTTTACGACGCAACTTTTAAATTGGCAATAAAAAATATTTTTTCTTTTTATGTTTTCTAATAATAGTAAAAGAAAGATAAAATAAACACGTCGTGTTCGACTAAAAACAATTACTATTACTCTGGGATCTTACAAAGTAATTTAAACAATAAATTTTAGGCAATAAATATGATTGGCATAGTTAATACGCTGTATAATGACACGATTGAAAACTTTATAAATATCGTTTTGTGAGTTTAAAAATACGTCCTGTTTTATACAGGATTGTCCTTTATTTCGGCTCTGTGTCCTGTTGTCCTGACAAATTTCTCTCAGGACGCTTTTTGTCCCGTGATCTCTAGTGTGTCCCATATTAATCCCGTTTTTTGACTCACTGTTGATTTAAAATTTTTGAAATTTTTGAAATGAACTTATTGAATAAAATAATGTAAGAATCTAGATATCTTTTGGTAACCATTAGATTAATTATAATCGTAAAATGAATTAACAAGTTTTTTTCAGAAAGTAAAGTGTACAATATGCATGAATAAAGGATTTGAAGAAATTTTAAAAAGTATCGATTTAGTTTCATTATGTTATTTTATATTTTTCAAAATAATGATTTTATGTGTTTAAATTTAATCTATAATAGGTAGTTTAAAAATTATACTTTTGCCTTGGATTCAAAAACATATATATATATGTAATAAATACATACTTATTTATTTAAAAATATTATGAAAAATATTTTTATCGTGTATTTTATTTTCTTAAATATGGTCACCCTAGTTTAAAATATTAAACTTAAATAATTTGAAAATACTATTTTTATTTCACGAACGTGTAATTTCTAATTGTTTGATAAACGATAAATATTTATACACATTCGCAAATAAAATTCGTACATTAAATATGGTGATGGAATTTGTTATTATTATTCGACGTCCTACGACCTACAACACTATTTATGTTCTTCCCGAGTTTTCTCCGACGATCCAATTTGCGTTTTCTTCCGTGTATGATAAATTATATACGCTGGTCTTTTGCGCAAATCCTGACCTTTTTTTTTTTTTTTTTTTGTACCTGAAAACGCGTACACCGTGTGGGCGAGTCTCGGTGCCGAGTGCCGGGGTTCAAGCGAATAAAATGGACCGCCCGGGAGAATAGACAATACCTACGGCAATGACCTTCCGCAAAAAAACCCACGCGATAATAGTGCCGACACGAAATTCTGATCTAGATTCTAAACTGGAGAGAAGAAGCAGGCCGTGGGTTTACCGAAAGTTTTATTTCCGCTATTATTTCACTACATTTTCAATTTTTATCGTTTTGAGTTTTGTGGAAGCTCACTTACTCATACTGATTTTTAAAATATTACAAAAGCTTTGGATTTCAAAACTCATCTCAAAGTTTTTTGATTTCACACATTTATTATAAAATAAATGTTCGAAGTAGGTCCGGATTTTTTCACATTTAATCTGAGAAACAATATATTATTATTATTATTATTATTATTATCTGTGTTCACCGAGACTCTGATTGTCCGTCATTTTTTCGTGCAAGGAAAATCAATATAACCGAGTTATCCGTGATTATCTCAGTACAGACTGCTAATTTTATAAGATGCCCAAATATACTCAATGATTTACAACATAAAATTGTATATTTATAAACAATCCAGTATTTCAACATGGACGATAATTTTGAACGAGTTCAAAAGAGAAAAAAAAAGTGTTCATACCCGAAACAGCACACGAATCATTGCGTAAGTTTGTCCAAACGATTTATAAAAAGCCAGACATATTTCGCACCGAGGATATTCTTCACCCCTCCGATTGGAATTGGTTGGTGTGTTAAACTTTAAACTAACGATAAATCATATTTTCTTCAATAAAAATATTCCACAGTGGAGTTTCAGTTTATTCGAGACAGGAGAAAATTTATATTTTACTCGACCAGTCTTTACATTCCACTTTTAACTTACTGAGAACAGGAAAAAATATTTTAAATGCGTTTTTTGTCAAATTTTAGGCGATTTTTTTCCAAATTATCAGAAAACTATTGAGAATTTTGAAAAATGACCTGTTTAAAGTGCCATCTCCAGCGAAATTCTGATTCAAAAAATTTGCCAATTGAAATTTTCGAATAAGTATTTTTTCACGAAAAAAGGTTAACAGAAAACAAAAAAGGTTATTGTAAAAACACTAGCTTCTTCGCATCACTCAGAATATAAAATTTGCTCGGGCAGTACTACAAATTTTAACTCGATTTTCTCAAACGCACTATGCTCAATAAATTATGGAGTAACAAAATCGTAGGTAATTTTTCTACTCGTTATGAATTTTTTTTTTTTTTTTTTGCTGCTGATTTTTCGATTTGCGTCACTGTGAAAAATCACTTCATATGTAAATATTGCACATTTATTTTATTGTATAGATACTGAATTGATATTCAAACAATAATTTATTAATTTGTAAGCGTATACGATAAACGAATAATGTTCACAGGAGAAAAAAAAAAATTCGACGCCTTTATAACATTACTTCTGTGCTATCCAATCATTGCAATATTACGGGGAGTGGGAGGGGGGCGCAACATTGTAATTTGTTTTCAAGCGTTAACACATAAAACACTGTATTGTTTATTTATTTTTGTGCTTGCAATAATATGTTCTAAAGAAATATGGATATCGCGAACCAGTACTACCATTGCAAAATGAATTTATTATTCAAATTTTATACATACAATATATTATGTATTATACTGAACGATGACATATTTGTGTTCATTATTACAATAGCTTTATTTTGTTTAAAATAATAATATATCAAACTGTTCGAACCTTCGGAGTGTAAACGTGAGAGTCTACTGTTGAAGGCGTAACGCATAATAGTATCAAATATTTTATCGAATAACACGAATCATCAGCAGTGGAATTAAATACGACGAGGATCTAGAAAAAAAAAAAAAAATCATTTTATCCGATTTCGAATCCATGTATGGATAAACGTCATAATATTACAATAATAACTAAGACTCAGATTTTGTAGCAAAAAAAAAAAATCCTTAAAAAAATCATTAATAAAATTTTACTCTAAAAACAAATGTTATTTTTTTGGAAATTTGGGTTGATTAAGGAACTAAGGAAAAACTCGTATTTCCTTATTTCCTTGCAGTCGATTTAAAATTAATGTTAATAGTCGTCACTATCAAAAACCCGAACGTGTCACAAGTTCATCGTTTTATTAAAATAAATCGAACGAAACGAAACCGGTCGATTGCGTGCATTCACACTACTTACTAAGGCTCGGAAGTTGTTGCATTTGCATGTTTTTTGTGAGCAATTAGATTTATTGCTAGGTAAGTTGGAAATTCATTTCATGACATTACTTAATAAATATTAAAAGTTTATAGTGCATATTCTTGCATATTATTTGGTGATTTTGTAATTTTAACAACATATTTCTTAATTTTATAACTTTTTAAAGCATATTTGATGATAAAATTTGAAATTTGGTAGTAAAAAAAAAAAAATAATAAATTCATTTTTAGAGTTTTCATTAGATATTAAATGTATTATTGTAAATCCATCTTTATGAACATTAGAAATATAAAAAAAAAATATAAGAAATAATACACTTGGTTTTTTAAAGTATAAAAATTTTCTAATGGTTAATAATTTACGATCTTTTAACTTTGAAAATAATTTTAAAAATATTTAGTGATTTAATGCAATAATTTTTATGGTAATAACAAAGTTATACTTAAATAAATTAAATTGAAATACATTTTGTGAGCTTTTCACCCTTTTATGGGTATACTTCGCTACCCACGGGTCAGGGGAACACTGATCCGTGACCTATTAACCGAGCAAAACACGCCGAACGTGACTTTGCGGAGTTAGTAGGTTTTTCTTTTTTTTTCTTTTTTAGCTAACGATATTAGGTATATACTAATAGAATTAATTTAAACATGAGTAACAAAAAAATTAACAATATATTATAGTTGTAAATTTTATAAAGAAAAACGGGAAGAGAACAGAATGGGACATGCTTAAATACTAGGGGGATACATGCTGGTACCATAACATGGTCCGGGGGAGGGGATATAAAAATATGAC
>JAIPRM010005710.1:0-20019 GCA_025469315.1 Stegophylla sp. TES_Ste_2020 | reverse complement strand
TTTAATAGGTAATCTTCTTTTTTAAAAAAAAAAAAAAAAAAATGTAATATATTTTAATAAAATATAAAAATCTAAATGTTGATCCTAATCAGCATAAATTAAAATTTTCCTAAACACTACCACTACGGCCCACTTCCACGTTACTCAAGGCCCACAGGTTGGGAACCGCTGGTGTAGCAAATATAATACAAATGTGCAAAGTAAAAATGTAAAAATATACATCAAGAAACACAAAAAATTGCAAAAAATGCAATAATATGTATGTATTTTTAAGTACAATTATCGCTGTACTTAATCGATAAATTAAAAAGTATTCGTTTAAGATTTTCTGCTATCTTACTACTTTTTTTAATACAAAATAGATCAAAATTATGTAACAACTTTCCTTTTTATAACTTAAAATTCATGATTCTCCGGTGCCGTGATATTATAAGGCTATGACTATTGTGTAGTTTATGGACGAAAAATGATAACTAAACAAAAATCATAATGATCCGTGAGGATTAAATGTACAGATGCATATTATTTATTACAATTATTACAAATTATAACGTTTTTTCAAGACGCAATTTCTTTGCGACCAATCCAATAAATGGATAAAATTTTAATTTAATGCGAATGTCACCGTGCTTGCTGTACACAGAAGGCCTCGATGCTGAAAAAAGAAAAGGATTTTGTACGAAACGAAAACGTTGGTGAAATAATAATAATAACATGATGATTATTATTTCGAAGCGACATGGCGGTGATGGGGTGCGGTAATTCACCGACGGCCGTCGTTGAAATCGAAAAGCGGTAAAGCCCTGCCGTATCGTAGTAATTAAAAAAAAAAAAGGAAAAACAATAATAATAATAATAATAATAATAAAATAATAACGTAAAAAAGAAAAACCAAAAATTAATTTCGAGGGGGCGTTTAATTCTCGAACGGCGGCATCCATTGTCACCGCTGCCGCAGCTCTCACCACTGTTGTACTCTCTGTTGTACACGTAATACGTATATATATATATATATATATAACGACAGCGACGACGACGGTTTAATTAAAAAAACAACGACGGTGGCAATGATAAAAAGACCTACCACTATTGCAGTGTAATACTGGTACGACTAATCCCAGAGGAGGAGAAAATCACTTATCACGTGGCCCAAAGACACCGTAGCTACTTGCCCATACAATATATCCAATTTAGCTACTCAGGGCTAGTTTAAGATTTTTTTGCGCCCCGAGATAGGTAGGTATATATACCCTCTAAAAAAATTTGAGCTGGGGGTGAGTTCCTCCCTGATTCCTCTTCAATCCGACCTTAGGCGTATCTATAATTTTGGGGCTCCGGGGTAGAGTTACATTTCAATGAGATCAAGATTTCATAATTTTACATCTTTAAATTGCTATAAAATCATTACTTGTTTATTTTCATGATTAAAGGAAATAATATAATTTGTGTCTACATATTACGTATGTTGTAAATGTATTTTTATAGATTTTTTTACAATTTATTTTTCACTAAGTAATTACTAAGCGGGTTTAATAAAATTTTACTGGATATCCCGATTTGAAACATATAATAATTTTTAAAACAATTTCAATGCTTCTGTACTTAAAATCGTTTATTACGGGTCCCCGTTTCGTTGTATCGTTTAGCCGCCTCGTAGATACAGTAATAATTGGGATACAGTACAGTGACCGACGGCAGCCGCGCTGCCGTTCTGTAGCGAAGGGACACCCGCCGCCGAATGCTGTAAGTAATTTTTTTTGCCTTCGTCGTGATTACACCCGCAACCCGCCCCGCACTATAATCGCGGTCATTACATGCAATGCGTACACGTCCAGCGCTACGTATAATAATATCTGTGTGTATGTATTTTTTAATGTTATTCGAAAACGAATAAAAAAAAAAAAAAATTAGATCGAGATAGGGGTAAGCGACAATGTGAAGAGTGAGAGTGAATGTGTGTGTGTGTGTGTGTGTGTGTGTGTGTGTATGCGTATAATATGTGACCAAAAATAAAAAAATACTGTTAGTCTGTTTTTTTTTTTTTTTTTTTTTAATCACCGTATACGCGCACATATAATATGTGCATCATGTCGTGCACGCGCTCTCTGCGAACACGCAGCGAATGTGTCGCGGGAACGCACGTTATTCGTTTAATACTGGCCGCCAACATTAAATTATACAACTACGACGATATTATTATATACGCGTCGCGTTATTGTCATCGACGATTGTCCACGCCGACACATATACGCTGCTGCGCCGTATTAGCATTTTGCTGCTGCTACCGTCATTCAAGTACTATGTCCGTATGGTATACAATATATTGTTGTTTACTAGTTTTCCACCGAGCTTCTCTCTCATTTTTTTTTTTTTTTTATTATTTATTATTATTATTTTTTTTAATATCACCACCCGGCTCACTCGGAGGAGGGGGTAGGGGCTCGCGATAATCATCGTCGTCGCGTCGTCGGTCTGCGTAGTATAGAGTCGGGCGAGACCGAGCAATAATACTTAGGAACGAAAAAAAACCTGAAAAAATTGCCGTACTTGTGTACGTGCAACGAGGGCTGCGCGGGCGCGCGTAAAGTTTGTTTTTTTTTTTTTACACACTCGATAAGCCCACCGCGCGCGCCGACAACAGACGAACACAAATTAAAAATTCCTCTTCAAAAAGATTCGTCCTGTGATGTTTCTCCCACCCCGGCTACCCGTTTTTCCATCCCTCCGTTCGACTCTCTAAAAAGCAACAAGCTATTTGTATGATAAAGAAAAAATACCCGTCGTTTGCCCTTTGAACGCGAACGATAATAATATCGCGCTGGCCCGCCACCGTCGTTTTTCATTCTCCGCTTTTATCTCCAAACACAAAGGTATACATACACACACACACACACACACATACATAAATATATATATGTGTGTGTGTGTGTGTATATACACAGCTTACATAATAATATACATATACACGTACAACACCACACAATATATTAGAAGGACGACGACGGTGCAGGCTTATTGAATTTGTTATTGCCAGCGTACGACTGCTCCCGCAGCCGCCGCCACCGCAGCCAAAACCGCTGACTACAGGATAAGGCCAATAAATAATAATACGAGACGGTGACGAGACGTGTGCCTTTAGGTTCGATTCGTTTAAATTATACCCGCGCGTAAATTACGAACTGATATTACAATAATAATATTATTGTCTTAAAGTTATTGCTATTATTATGCGTTTCCTGCGTGTTGTTCGCGTCTGTACACTGCAGTGATTCTAGTGCCGTAGCTTGAAATAGACGGGCCCCAGTGCAAATTAAATCTGTGGGCCCCTTATTTTACAGTATTATTTACCTGAAACATATAAAAAATAAAAACATATCAGTTGGACTCAAAAATTTCTGCATTTTCATGTTTTTACAGAATCAAATAAAAAGTTACTAGATCAGATACAAATCTGAATTACGCACTTATTTAAATCCATTTCCAATTTTTATTTTGTATATTTCCAGGTTGTATTATTTATCAGCATTTTTTTTTTTCAAAATTTTCGTTTATACTGAAATACATTAGGTCATTAGGACAATTAGGATAAATATTTTTGGGAAGGAAACAAATGCCTAAACACGTTTAGGTATTTGTCTGATTTATATACCTCTCTTCTCAAATGCATTACCCTTATGTAACTTCCAAAAAATCTGGGGGGATTTTAAGTAATAAGTATGGGCCCTATACAAGAATTTGATGAGTGGGACCCTGGTGCAATGAACCGATATATATATATATATTTATATATAAAGGTATTAATTCATAAACTACTCTTTGTGTACTCCACTCGACCATTGTGGATTATTTATTAGACAACTTTTTCAATATATAAAATCCATATAAATAAAGGTTCATGTAGATGTATTAACCCACTAACCACTTGAATCCGTTTGGAAAAAATGAGCGTAAGCCCCTTCTGAAACTTTTACGCGCGTATTTACCGTGAGACAGGCCGGATACGACTACTACGGTGGTCATTTCGATTGGCGTTTCGCTTTAATATCGATTTATTAAAATTAAAATTAAAATGACCCCGTCTGTCTTCCACTCGGTGGGGCCGTTTACGGTTTCTAAATGAATATACTTTTACAGTATAAAAACGTATTACGTATATATATATATATATATATATAATATTTTGTGCGCATGTTCTTCCTTGTTACTAGGCCTAGGATTTTGTAGTAAAATAAATCTGTAAAAAAGCATTTTAAATGCCTAAAAAAAGCAAAAAAAGCATTTATTCATATTTAATCTGGACATATGTTACATTATAGGTATTCTTATATCCTCGGGTGGAAATCACTCATTGAGTGTGTTAAATTTTGAACAAATGATAAACCGTTTTTCAATATACCAAACAATTCTGAACTAAGATTCAGTTTGTTTAAGATTTTTTATTAAATCAAAAAAATCCATTTTACTCAGTCCGTTTCATATTCCGTTATTGACAACAGGAAAATAATTTTCATATAGATATTGAAAAAAAAAAAAAAGTTCTCTCTAAAGAACCATCAAGAGAGTCAAATTCTGTCAAAACTTTTAGGCAATTAATTGTTAACGAAAAAAGGTTCACAGAAAAATAAATAAATAAAAATAAATATCAGTGTAAAAACACTAGCTTCTTCACTCCATCTAGCATCTAAAATGTTATTTTTACTTTGCGATAAATTGTAATTGATTCAGTAAACCAAAAATGTATGTATAAATTTTTACTTGGGTATTTCTGGTAATAATAATTTAATAGAAAAATAATATATTTAGTGATATTATGTGAATTTTTCATTAGAATTATGTAAAAAATGAGAAAAGAGTACAAAAACGAGAATAAAGCAAAAAAAGCCGGACATACTTCGCACGATGGGTGTTCTTCGCACGACGGGTGGGATTCTCTTGACGGGTGTTAAAGAAACGATAATTCATTTCTTCAATAAAACGATTCTGAATGAGGGAAGTTAATAATATAAAAAATAAATAAGAAAAAAAAATGTTAGAAAAATGTCCAAAAACTTTTTTTTCACATTTTCAAAATTTTCTTACGCCAAAATCTTTCTTATATGATTTTCTATCTATGTTTAAATTTTCATAAAATTCGGATCAAAAAATGATAGTTTCCGAGTCGTTTTTGTCAAATTTTGGGTAGTTTTTTCCAAAAAAAAATTGAAGAATTGAGAAATTCAAAAAATTACCTCTTTAAAATACAATCTAGAGGAAAATTCGATTTCAAAAAGTTACTTATCGAAACTTTTGGACAAGTATTTCAATACGAAAAGTTGTACACAGAAAAAAAAAAATGAAAAAAAAAAATAAACATCTTTGTAAAAACACTAGCTTCTTCACTTCGTTTAGAATCTAAAAGCACATTTAGTGGAAAAAACAAAAAAACAAGTTAACTTTATTGAAATCAGAATGATTTGAAACGCATTTATCTACAAGAATACTGTCTCTATCATATTCCCTTAAAAAGTAGCATTTGCTACAAAATTCGAGCCCTACTTATTACAATATAATAAGTGCCGCGTGACGGGACAATAGTACTTGCGCGCAGTCGATATACAATAATAATAATTATAATAATAATAAAACGATTAAATAAGCAACAGCAGCAACAGAGGCTTCGACGATAATAACCGTAATAATTGTAATAATAAACGAAGTTATAGGATAACTCGCTGTTTGTAATATTTGACAAGGGTATCGAAAATAAACTGTATAATATTCGATATGAAATCCGAGTTATACGCAACACGCGATAGTGAAAAGTTTCTCCGAGAAAATTATATAACAAGTATTTCACGTATTGTTACATCGCAAATAATAATAATAATAATAATATGATTACACACGCTGAACATTATTGTGTAATAGCAATTATTCTATATATCAACCAAACAAAACACTGACGTGATATGGGATTTAGATCTTTTTATTTTTTTTGTAATATTTCAAGTTATTTTCTACGATAAGCACGAATATTCGTTTTTTTTGATATGTGTACTCGTTTTACACTCGATTTTGTGCATAAATTAATAAAATATGTGGTAAACCAGTAATAAATCCTCGACAGTAAAAAATCCCTTGCTAAATACTAAGAATTATTTATAAAATTGTTATTTTTTTAGCGTATAACCTTTTATTAGTTTTTTAATAAAATTATTTACCACGCTGTTATAAATAATTTTTTAATTTTAACAATTATTGTATTCTTGAATAATTCTTAAACGTATTAAATGTGAATGGTATTAAAAGTGACCCTCAAGGAGTGGTCGTGGAGTGTCGTTTCATTGGACGTCAAATGTCAGGAGTTCCTGAAACACGCAAGTATGAAATTAAAAGTAATACTAAAACAATTTTAATTAATTTACGATTTTCTTTTATATAATTTATATTAAAAAAACAATTTCTTGTTGAAACATGGACCAGTCGAACAAATCCAATTTGTGCCAACTGAAACAATATTTTCGCTACAAAGAGCGCACTTCAAGTTCATCCCTCTGATTGATGTGCTGACTGGTCCAATCGAATTGGCGGCACTACAACAGAACAGGGGGCATTCCTTTTATTATATAACCTGTTGAGAATTTTGGACTCGTAGTCCAGTAGAATTATGATAATTTTCAATTTGAGATTGAATACAAGGTCTTTGTAATTTAAATTTAAACGTTTTTATTGGCATTTTCTCTAAGCACAATCTATTTTAAATCACAAAAACACTCACTATTAAAAATAAAACAATAAGATTACACTTTTAATTAATTAAATTATTGATTTTAAAAAAAAAAAAAAGATTGTTCTTTAGAAGAAAATTATTAAGGACTGGATTTAATACTAAACAGAACGATAAAAATAATGCGTATTAAGTGTCTCGTCTTTTATATATTACGTATGAAATCAAGATTAATACATTTGCATATTTTGCGTACATTCAATATGAAGAATTAGATAAACTTCTTAAGAGAGGTAAAATTAAAACTTAAAAAAAGCGTGTTATTTTCACGAGTTTAAGTGAGAAAAATATGAAATCACGTTTAATCTCTAAATCTAAATGATTTTATTTTAGAATGTTAACGCATGATTATAGTTATGTACAGATTCCGACCGACGAAAGAAATATTATTTACCGAAAGAAAACACTTGATATTATGTGGCTGGTGATTTTATGGACGAATAATATTATGTTGTTTACTACTATAACATGAATAAGAATAACGATAATTATTACGTTTTATAATAATAATATTATGTAACAGGCCCATAGCCAGACCAGATTTTCAGATGGGATAAACCAAATTTTAGGGGGGGGCATTATATATAAAAACAGTATTAATGCAATTTTTAATTTATTTACACTGACATCTCATTAAATGAACATAACTGTAATTTTCCATGTATAGTAAAATAGTATTATCTATGTATATTAAAATATTTTGGAAATTTACGAAGGAATTTACGGTAAAATTTTAAAAATACAAAACGAATAATAGTAAAATATAGTAAAAATAAAACTTAAATTAGAATTTACTTAGATAATTAAATGATGAACAACGTGTCGCGGTCTCAAAAGACTGAGAACCGCTTTCTAATATTTTTAATATTCTCAGAGAGGGCAACACAGTCTTTCCCCCCCCCCCGTAGCTACGGGTCTGTTATGTAAGCATCAACAGTAGTTTTCTTTAAAATTTTTAAGACGGCGACTAATGTAGGCAATTCACGGTCACTGATGCGTTCGGAAATTTTACCAAGTGTAAACACACTATTCGTGTTGTGCGAGTTTTTGTATTCATATCATAATGTTTACACGGGCATTACAGAAATATTACAATAACAATCATAATAATATTATAATATCGTATCATTATGCCGTTTTATTTGTACCTAAATCGCTGCTACCCCTCCTACCGCCCTATCATTACTTATTTAACGCTTGCGTCACGTACCTTATATACAGGGTGATTTTTTAAGCGTGCTCATCCTCATTTTTGGCCGTAAAAATGCAAAATTTAGGATTTTTTTTTCCGGAATGTTCAAGTTACTATAAAACCAATATTTTTCATAATTCATTTTTTTCATGTCACCTAAAGGGTGTCCTGTGGATATACAAACTTTGCTTTTTTCAAATGCCTACCCCCTATTTTAATTACGGAATTATATTCGGGTTCTTTTTCTGTGAATTTTGATGTATTGAAATTAAAATTTGAACGAGTAGTTTTTGAATTATTCAAATTTAAATATTTAGGAAAATTGTCACTTGGGCACATATTTTAATTTATTCTCGATAGGTAAATGAAATAAGACGACCTGACAAATTAATATTTTGTAAATGTAAAATTTAATATCGTACACACGACATAATATCTATGAACATTTTGACTAATTATTTCTGATTAAAGGTTAATTGAGTAGATTTATAATAATTACGAACTATGTACGTAACTAAATAATATGTGCCAAAGTGTCAATTTTCCTTAATATTTAAATTTGAATAATTCAAAAACTACTCGTTCAAATTTTAATTTCAATACATCAAAATTCACAGAAAAACAATCCGAATATAATTTCGTAATTAAAATAGGGGGTAGCCATTGGTTTTATATTAACTTGAACATTCCGGAAAAAAAAAAAAAAATCCCAAATTTTTCATTTTTACGGCCAACAATGGCGGTGAGCACGCTTAAAAAATCACCTTGTATATACAGCGTAGTCGCCGCTACCGCCTGTCATTTCCGGCACAGCTTTGTTTTAATTCCGTATATATATTATTATGTTATTATATCGTACTTCAATTTCCATATATACACACGTAAAACGTGCACGCCAAAATAATCATTTACCGCCATTGTGTGCTCACCACCACGCGTCGACTTTGCAGCAGGACATCGCACGCGATACGTCTCCGTACTTCCCCTATTGCCCCATACACGACAACAACATATTAATATTATTATTGTCTATTATCTATTATTATTATTATTATTATTATCATTATCATTTTAAACTCTCCGTATATGATGTGTATTACCTAAGTTTTTGATAATATTATGCGCGCGCACACATATTTTCATGTAACTCGCGTGTGATGTACCCGTTACGACACGACGACAGCGAGCAGAGGGAAATACCTCCTGAATATATATATTAATTTCGTGTGGTTTGAAATGGATTTCAAAGCGAATCATCGGACGATGGGGGGGAGGGTGGGGGTTGGAAATACGGGTAGAACGGTTCAATCGGCGCGACGGAGGTTGCACAGGAATTCGCGCACAATAATGACCGCAGAAGACGGATACAACAACAACAACAATAATAATATTATTATTATTATAATTCTCGCAGGCGTTTCGTAACGGGCCGTAGGTATTATTATTATTATTATCGTATAAACACGGAATCCGCGGCGACGAATGGTGAAATTTCCCCGTCAATATGTCATTGAATAATATAATATTACAATCATTAGAAAAGCCATTCTTACGGAGCAGCCCCCGAGACACGCGTCATCCATCGTCGTCGTCGCAATAATTATCGTATATAAACGCACGTCCCTCCGCCTGTCAATCAGACCGTCGAGTTACGCACCGAAAACCACATCACACCCTTCAACGCAATCGGAAACGTATCGAAACGCTCCGAAGATGGAACCGAGGGGGGGGGAGGTGGTATTGGAATTCGGCTGAATAGAATATTATATATATATATATATGGCTGGCTTTTGTTATTACTACTATCACTCGGTATACATACGCCTTATATCGTCCACCACGTCCGACTGCGTCCAACACTCGTGTGTTGTTTAATCGAGCGCGAACGGATATCGTCCCATTAGGTTTATTATTTTATTTCATTTTTGCACTGCTTCGCAACAACCACCCGAAAACACTGACATACTCGTGTCATTTAATTGTCGTTCAAAAATTTTCACATAATTTAACGCGAATTCACACGAAATTTCGGTAAATTATTAAATATTTACATATAAATATCGTTATTTTACTAAAATGTGATTTTTTTTTCTCTATATATACAGTAAAACCTCTAAATAGCGGACACTCTCGGTCGCCGAAATTTTGTCCACTACTTAGAGGGAAACGTTTTTTTTAATAAGTAAATAAATTCAATAATTTTATTTTGTATAATTTTTACAATAATTAAATATGTACATGAATGATAAAACTAACATCTATGAAAATAAAACCAGTTACCTAAATTTTTATTTAATTTTTACATTAATTAAATAAATCTAAAAAAAATAAAAACTAACATTTCTGAAAAAAATCTGTTATTTGCGTTTACGTATAATAAATTCGCACTACAATAAACGTTGGCATCACAAACACAACTGATAGCACATATGACCAATGCATTAGTTACAATATGTCGTTAACCCGATAATATTTCAATGACTGAACGGATAAAATAAGATTTTCATATATGTGTAGCATAATAATGTATACATAAGATAACTTACTACATAATTGAGGTTTTTATTCAGATATTCCAAAATAATTCTTAATTTAAGATAAAAATTACTAATATCAATGTCATAAAAGTTTCCGTTATTTAGAGTATCCTGTATTTAGAGGTTTTCCTATACATAAGTAGTGAAAATGTCCCCATCTCCGAAAAAACGACCGCTAATTGGAGGTGTCCGCTATTTAGAGGTGTCCGTTAAGGGAGGTTTCACTGTTTTACAAATAAATATCGTTATTTTTTCTAAAATGTGATTTTTTTTCTCTGTATATGTGTGTATTTTACCATTTACAGATTTCTTATTATATTCAATTATTTTAAAATGAACTATGTTTAAATTTTTCTTCTTAATATCATTGTTCTAAAAATCTATTTATTCATATTGTTCTCTTCTCTTATTAATATTATTATTATTGTTAATCCACTGTGTTTGGTACGACACGAGGTTTTCCTCAGTGTACAGTAATTTCTAGTAATATTTCACATACATGTATATTATTTATATTTCTATTACTAGAATAAATTATTATTATTATTAAATACTTGTTTTATGAGCGTGGGAAACTGAGGAATGGAATTATTTTTGTTTTACTTTAAGCTTTTAATCGTAAAGTAAGGCCAAACAAAATTCGAATAAAAGTTATAAGGATAGTCGAATTTTGCACTGATCACCTAAATTAAAATGTTTCAACTGCACTTAGGTCAGAAAAGGTGGTCTCGGAAAAAAGTTGTATGCATACATTTTTCTTTAATTAAAAAAAAAAAATCACTAATTTCCCTTTCCACTTTCATGCTTAGGACTAACGATTTTAACTTAATCATTGGTATATGTAAAAATTAGTTCTTTTCGTGGCTTTTGTTTACATAGCGACGGAAAAGCGACACTTATCACTATCAATAAGTATTAGTTTATTTTAGACTATTATAATTATACTTAAATAAAATATAAATAATAATAAGCTTTTTTTTAAACATTTATTTTAGTCAGAACAGTATTATAATACATTAAATTATTAGGTTTTAAAATTTTTTAATTGTGATGATTTTTTGAACATTTTTTTGAAATCCTTGAGTACAGTTTGACCATCAACTATTTTTGATCAAGTGCAGTTTAACCATTCCTTTTTTTCACTCTAGTATAGTTTGACTAAAATTAGTGCAACTTCACCTTACCCAAATTTATTACAATATTCAAGTGAACATTTAAATCAGAAATAGTTCAATTTTTATAACAGTGAAATAAATCATTAGACAAATGTATTCGATATACGTTTTAAATATGCGTCCTCTATTTTGACTTTACCGTCATATAATTGTTTTAAACTATGTACCTGACTTTTGTATATTTAATATTTCTATTATTCCAATTTACTTTTATTCGTTAAACATATTTATGTAAGTTTAAAATACATTTTCAAATAGTTTCTAAAATATACTGCTACCATATCGTTCTCTCGCTCTTTTTTTTTTTTTAGTATTAACAATAATATTTTCTTCAATTCATAATTTGCATAGCAAAATGTGGTAAATCCGTTTTACATTTTTTTAGCAAAATTATTATTATTATTTAAATCGTTCGCTATATCTATACTCTAATATGTTTGATAAATTACATTTTTGTATTCAATATTAATAAAATATATTTTGATAACATTTATTGAATTTTGTTCAAAGTCGATAGCTAATAATTTTTAATCTAAATTATGCCTTTTGATTACAGAAATTGCATTATCATAAAAGCTTTGCGTTTTGTCAATGAAAAAAAAAAATACATAAACTTAGCTAGATTATTTAAATTACATCGTATATTGATTTTCATTTGTATAAAGACAACGGTTTCGAGTGTTTCGACATTCCGTCAGTCAACTAATGTTCATATTTATGGCTACTATTCAAACATGCACAAACAATCCAAATATTTTTTAAATTACCGGCGCAGATTTAATTTTTTTTTTTTTTGTACGGTTGACGTTGAATAGAAATATCGAGTTTAGTTTGTAAATAAAATAATTTATATTGCTTACTTGGTGTGGGAGGTGGGTTCTAGAAACATTTTATTTCGGCATACTAAATTTCTCGTGTTGTATTTCACGATCTTCCTTTGACCTGATTCGTAGAGTGGTAATTTTATAAACCACACCAAATGTCCCGGTATTCTATTTTGACTCCACACACGTCAAAACGTTATGTTTTATTAGTATTCGTTTAATATGCAGCGCACCTGTTTTATTTTTTCAAAAATGAACAAATATGATTCGTTGCAAAATACTTAGTCAGAGGTACAAATTTTTTATAATTTTTATCTGCAGTACTTACTTTGGATGTTTGAAATTTTTTGAACCGTTTAGGCACCACATTTAAAATTTGTCACTGGACCTTAAATGTTTAAGGTACAATTTACAGGGTTCGTTGATATAGGTATAAGGTTAACAGATTTTGAAATTTGTCACTGGACCTTAAATGTTCAAGGTACAATTTATAGAGTTTGTTGATATAGGTATAAGGTTACCAGATTTTCAAATTTAACATACCAAAAAAACGTTAATTATAATATTATCAATAATAAAAAATGCAACATGCAACATTTTAATAGACTATAAAAATATAGAGTCTGTTATTAAGTGATTTTTTGTGAAATTTAGAATATGGTTATAAAAACGTATGGTGTATTATTTGTAGTCAATTTAAAATGTTCATCTATTATATATGAGAGAGTGATATTGAAAAAAAAAAAAAAAAACAGAATCTTTTTAAACCAGTTTTATTATTTGCTAACGAAATATTACACGGATCGCACTGAACCAATATTTTTGAGCAGTGATAAAAAATGTAAAAGATTTTTTTTTTTTTTGAAAGTTAAAATATTTGAATTTATGCAAAACGGGATATTTTTGATGTTTCAAAGACAGTATAGAGGAGATAGTGGGCCAGATTGGGGTAAAATGAAGGACGAAATAAAATTCCCGTACACGTTTCGTCCGGCAACCCTATTATGGGTAGTAGGTAATTCGTACGCGGTGAGGAGGTGATTCGCGGGTGAAAACTACGGACGACCTCTTCAGTGGCGCAACTAGGGGGGTGCAGAGGGTCTTTAGCACCTCTGAGTTCAAATTTAGCACCTCTTGTTATTTTAAGTCTAGTATTTAGAATGTAAATATAAATGTTTACTCATTATAATTATACATATACATAAATATAACAGATAATAATAATAATTTATTCTAGTAAAAGAAATATAAATAGTATACATATATGTGAAATATTACTAAAAATTACTCTACACTGAGGAAAATCTCGTGTCGTAGAGTAAGAGCACTTATTAGATGGTACCAAACACAGTGGATTAATAATAATAATAATATTGATAAGAGAAGAGAAAAATATGAATAAATAGAATTTTAGAACAATGATATTAAGAAGAAAAATTTAAACATAGTTAATTTTAAAATAATTGAATAAAATAAAAAATCTGTAAGTGGTAAAATAAATATATATATATATATATAGAGAAAAAAACACATTTTAGTAAAATAACGATATTTATATATTATTGTAGAACCAATTTTTTAATTTTAATTTAATATATGAATAATTACCACAAACTAATAATTTCCTTGGAATTTCATTTAGAAACCTTAATCCAATTTGTAGAAAAGACATGGATGCTTTTTTGGTATGAACAAACGGTATTTCAAAAACCTTTTTTTCTTAAGTTATGTACTTGTTTTTTGGTATTGAACAAATAATTTTTGTAAAAAAAACATAATTTCCTGTTTTTTATATAGATTTTCTATATCAAGTACTATTAATAATTTAAATAAATCGCATGAAGAGAAAGTTTTTGGTTTGTTTAAAATGATTTTTATCATATATTTTTGTCTTATTAATAAATTATTTTTGAAACCGTCATTGCGTCCACCCCATACTATTAAGCCGTACTGCATTATTGATTAAACCATTGCGAAGTATGTGACTCTGATTGAGTTTTTATCTAATATAATAATAAGTATAAAGGAAAAGCAGATACCTTTACTTTTGGAATAATTATTGTGATTCGTAAATAATCGTTGAGAAATGGTATTCGGGGATCTGAGGATGTAGTCCCCCAGGTTATTTTCGGTTACATAATTTTAGCACCCCCAATATTTAGGCTCCAGTTGCGCGCCTATGGACCTCTTTGATGTGACGTCGGCAGGGGCAATTAGTATGCGTCGATTCGGCTACTGTCGAGCAGCGGTCCGAGTTTTTTCGCGTCCACTGACGCCGATTAATAATAATAATCACGATCCGCGAACACGTGTACGTCGCATCATATAATTGGAAGTATGCGAATAATAATAATAATAATAATAACAGTAATACGACGGCGGCGCACGTGACAGCGTACACCTCTAACCACCACCACCACCGCCGCCGGCACATTCGTTCCGGGTGTCAAACGCCAGCCTCCCGCCGCCGCGGAAACGGATGTAATATGCGCGTGGTAAGCGTATTCGACGATGATGGAAAGCGTGCTCATCGCGCGAAACGCAAGCTCCGCTCGATGCCGACGACGACGAGAGATGATGATGTATCACTGCCGCCTCCGTAGTCGCGAGAGCTGCTCGGTCCTCGACGCTAATCGAATTTTTATTAAACCGTCCGCGTATACATTCTATCAACACGCGTATATAACTACATAATGACTATAATATTATTGTATTTATATGTATAATAATACCAAGCTACGCTGTGTGCAAAAGTGAACGCGCGATTGTTGTCGATCGCCACCGACGACGAAGCACGATGATCGTAACGCGCCAAAAATTAGTTTTTAATTAGTTAAAAAGTTCAAAAACATAACGATTGCTCGTAGGCTACGGCACTGAAATTGTGACATTAAAGTCCATGTTTCCTCCTCATTGGCGTATTATGTACTCGTATTATAATTGTTAATATAATTGGGCCATACCTTACGATTATTACAGTCATACCTTTTAATATACACTTATAATATTTTTTTAGATTTTGAACGAAGTGAAGAAGCTAGTGGTTTTACAATGATGAATATTTTATTTTTTCTGTATACAACTTTTCGTATGGAAATACTTGTCCAAAAGTTTCGATCGGTAACTTTTTAAAATCGGATTTACCTCTAGATTGTACTTTAAAGAGGTCATTTTTTGAATTTCTTAATTCTTCAACTTGTTTTTTTGGAAAAAACTACCCAAAATTTGACAAAAACGACTCGGAAACCATCATTTTTTGATCCGAACTATATGTAAATTTAAACATAGATATAAAATAATATGAGAAAGATTTTAGCGTAAAAAAATTTTTGGAAATGTGAAAAAAAAATTTTGGACATTTTTCTAACATTTTTTTTTCTCATATAATTCTCAATTTTTTTTATATTATTAACTTCCTTAGTTCAGAATCGTTTTATTGAATAAATGATTTATCGTTTCTTTAAACTTCAATACACCTGTCAAGAGAATCCTACCCGTCGTGCGAAGAACACCCATCGTGCTAAGTATGTCCGGCTTTTTAATTTCATACCTATTGGGCAAATTTACATTTACGCTTTTTAATATACGTAATGATATAAAATATTAAATTTTATTTTACAAACATAAATACTATTTTAGATTCTGAATGAAATGAAAAAGCTGGGGTTTTTACAATGATGTTGATTTCTTTTCTTCTTTTTTTCCCCCTTTTTTCTGTGAGCACTCTTTCGTTTGGATCTACTTGTCCAAAAGTATCAATCAGCAATTTTTTGACAAAATATTTGCCGCTAGTTGGTATTTTAGAGAGATCATTTTTTGAATTTATCAATTCTTCAATTTTATCTTTGGAAAAGACAACTCAACATTTGAAAAAAAAAAATTCGAAAACCATCATATTTTGATCTAAACTTTTTGAAAATTTTAACATAGATAAACAATATTATAAAAAAGATTTTGACGCAAAAAAATTTTGAAAATGTGAAAAAAAATTTCGGACATTTTTCTAATATTTTTTCCCCTTTCTTTTTTTATTAGATAAAAGAAAGTGAAATAAAATAAAGTAAAGGCATGAAAGCTGAACATAACTCGCACCACGGATATCCTTCGCTTTTCCTGTCAGATACTCTTGGGAAGTGTGTTAAAAATAACGACCACTATAGATCTTTATATTATTAACTTCTATTGTTTAAAATCGTCTTATTGACGAAATTGTTTATCGTTTTCTAAAATTCAATACACTCGTCAAGAGTATCCCACCCGGTGTGTGAAGAACACACTTTGCACTTTTCAGTTCTTTTTTATAATTTAACAGAGATTGGTTTAATTAGATGTGACAATTATTGGGCAGTTAATACTATTCTTCCTATATCATCTCTCGTCTCAACTTTCAGATCTCCAGTTCCGAGCAGAGGGAAGAGTAAAAGATGCTCCAATTTTCAAAGAGTGATATATAGATTTACACGCTTGTGTAGTACATATAAATTTGAAAATATTTTGTAATTTATTTATCAATTTCGTAAGGCACAATAAGAAAAGAATTTAATAAGTGCACTTGTTAAGCCATTTTTTGTGATCACATATTGTTTTATGAATATTTGTGTTATATTCTTACTGTTGGCGGTGATAACAATAAGCAACTACGAGTTTAATGATGGTATATAAGTTTCACTGTATATATTTCTAAACTAAGGAACTAAGTTTTATTTTTCGATTGATGAATTAAATATTTAGAGAAAACGATTAATTTTTTTAAGGACAGTTTTAGGAGGAATGAAAAAATATGTGATTTTGAATAATTGGGGAAAGGATATGAAGATACGTGTACACTACTTAACAGGTGCGTAGTCAAGATTTTCTCAAGGGGAGAAGGATTTGCCTGTATTTATGGAAATCCCTACTGAGTTACAATAATTTTATCTAATATAATTTCATTGTATGAATTTAGAAATATGTAAGCAATGCCATGAAAATTGTTTTTTCCATATTTCTAAATTTTTAATATTTTAGATAAAGTATGTGAATAATTTTATATTAGGTAATTTGAGAATTTAAAATTTCAGTCATTTTTTTTTCCAATTTTTACATTTCATAGTCTTTTAAAGAAAACTTTTAAAGTAAGTAGGAAAAATGGTTAACACTATTAAAAACAAAATACAGGTTTAATTGCTTAAAGCAAATTTCTATTCTAAAAGTTCAATGGTGCAAATACACTACATATTCTGATATCTTGACTCTGTAGTTCGATTAGGAGTTAAGAATCTAACTCAGTACTCTGAATAATTTTCCTAAAATCATATAAAAAACAATCTTAATTAAAAATAAGTATTCACTGTTAAATAATAGAGTTATTACTGATAACCGAAAATATTTAATAACAGAAGCATTTCCTGAAATTTAAGTGAATTTTTGATTTTGATCACAATGTGTATTATATAATATATAATATTGATGTTTTGTAATGAAATAGTTGATAACAAATTTAATTAGAATTAAAATAGATTTTGGTCAAACACTAAAACAAATATTTTAATCAAGTTTAAAATTGTCCAACCTTGAAACACTTTATTTTACCTTTGTTTTTTTTTTTGGGGGGGGGAGGTTCACTAACCCACATAGGGAGAAGTTGTGACCTAATAATTACCCTATGACTACGTATCTACTACGCAATATTTTTTTTTAATCCTCAAATTTATATTAATGCCTATTTTGAAATAAACAACAACTATATAAATTTCTATCTGATATAAAAAATTTGGATTCTTTTTTAGGCTTCAGTCAGCTATAATGTAAATATGTATAGTTGAGATTCATGTATATCGTTTGTTAAAGAGATAGTTTAATTTCAAAATATCACTAAAGTATTTACTAATGAAAATTGTGTTACCCTATAATGTATACGAATGAACTATTCATCGAGTTTATTTTTCATCTACTTTAGAAACTGCCTTTTCAATTAATGGGTTTTTTACCTTGAAAATATACTTATACTTTTTTTTACATTAAATGGAAGACACATTGTTTTTCTTCCGCGTGAGTTGGTTCTGTTCGCGGTTTCGATTAGCTTTTGCATTATATTTCATCAATTTAAATTTCATTCTAAAATCGTATAGCAATAAATAAATATGATTTGAATGTCAAAATATAAGCACACTCTCACACACTGTCTGTTTAGTGTAAATAAATATTATAGTATTAAAGTAAGGAATTTCTAATGTATGGGACGCGTGCCCAAGACAGCACGTGATACAGTTTTAAGAGCGTAATAAATATATCAGAAAAATCATACAGTACTTAAATAGAAAATAGGAAGTAAAATTAGAACTTCATCGGAAAATCGTATTTATGAATTATTGTTCCTAGTAAAATAAAATCTATATATATAAAAAAAAAAAAAATCACGGTATGTATAAATAAGTTAGTTTTTATTGTCGTTGATGTCTTTCAAAAAAAAAAATAATAATAAAATCGTAGGTAGTTCCGCTAAAAATAGTCAACCGGTCGTTGTTTCACCATCGGTGCTGCATTTTGTAAATATACAACATACTATTTTTATTTTTTTTTTTATTTGTTTACTGTGATTGTAAAATACTTATTATTAATTATTACATAACACATTTGTTGCTCGAAATAGTTTTCATTATTTTATGCCATTCGGGGAATAATAAATAAATAAAAAAAATAGTTGAATTTAGATACGCGAGGTCAGAAAAATTTGCCATCCCCTCACAGTGTTCCAGAAAGTTGATTTAGGGGGACAAAATTATTTAATTATAAAGTCATTTTGTGTGTAACTTTTTTGGATACTTACTTCAAATTTAGGTTCAGTTTTCATATTGTACATTCATAAAATCAATTAAACTCAATAAGAAATTAAATCAATTTCTGATTTCCCATTATGTATATTATTATTTATTAATAAATATAATTTTAAAAATTAAAAATATTACTATTTAAATTTCATCAAAATATTTAAATTTTTAATTAAAATATTATTATCTAAAACAAGGTAAAATACAATATACGTTAAATGTTTTATTTAAAGTAAAATATTCTTGTGGTTTGTTTTTATTATGAAATTCAATTTTTCTCCAATTTATGTACAAATATAATGTATAATATAGGTTCTAAAATGATAAACCGCAAATTACCGCAACAAAACTAAATAATTTATTTTTAGAGGACATATAAAGCTATTAGAAAATACTAATATATAACACCTACTAGTATCTACAGATTATTCATATCTTTTAATATTTTAAAATTAGAAATTTTCTAATATTTTCATACATAATAACTTAAATAAGACAAGTAAAAATTAGCTTAAAATTAAGAATACAAAATATACAAATCTTCCATGACTCTATAAATTTGTTTGAAGAAAAATATTTCGAACAATTTCATTCAATGGACAATGTGAATAATTAAAGTAATACATTATACTAGGGTGACCACATTTAAGAAAATAAAATACAGGACAAAAATATTTTTGATAATATTTTTAAAAAAATAAGTATTTATTACATAT
>JAIPRM010005709.1:4687-20021 GCA_025469315.1 Stegophylla sp. TES_Ste_2020 | reverse complement strand
ATTTGAAAAATGACCTCTTAAAAGTACCAACTAGATTCGATTTTGGATCTATAAAGTTACTGATCGAAACTTTTGGACCAGTGGTTCTATACGAAAAAGTGTTTACAGAGAAGAAAAAAAAAATAAATAAATAAACATCTTTGTAAAAACATAAGCTTCTTCACTAACGTTCAGAATCTAAAATAAAGATATTTGATATGATGAATGATGGTAAATGAAACGGTGGTGGATACGGGTTGTCGCGGTCACACACGAGAAAGTTCGCGGACACGTGAAAAACTGTTAATGAGCACGGTGACCGCGTCAGACCGGTCGTAAAGTTCCCGCAATCGTTCTACCCACCACTTCTCATTATGAGGTTGGTGGTTAGCGTTGCAGTCTTCTATACACCTCTATCGTGGCGGCTGATATTGGAATCGCGGTTCGTATGCGGTGTACTTTGTCCCCGAGACAATACGGACCGTGTGAATCAAACACAGATATAGTATATAGTATATACTATATATATATATATATATATATAGCAAACTAGATTGCTCATGAAGTATGATATAAAATTGCTATTGCTAGAAATGAAGTTGTCATTTGCTGTCACGCAGTGGCGTACCCAGAGGGGGGTTAAGGGGCAGAAGCCTTCCCCATCGTTCATATTATATTTTATTTTGTATGAAAGATAAAAGTAAAATTAAGTTACATTTCATGTATTTTTTTTTTATTCTTCTCCGAAAACAATTTTGAGTAGGTATAATTTAATAAAGTCTCATTTAATTCTTCTATAGATTATAGATTGCAATTTAAACCGTAATTTAAACATTAAAACACAATTAAACATTTCATAAATTTGAAAAAATTAGAAATTTCTCATTTTTTTAAAGTTTTTATTTCATAAAATTTTAATGTATGGATATTAAGAGCTGACAATTTAATACAAACAGACTCATATATATATATATATAACCAACATTACTAAAAAAATCTCGAAAATCGTAAGTTAACTTTTTTTTTTATAACCGTTGTAAGATAGTATTTTGACAGAATTTATTAATTTTACATAAATTTACTCACTTAAACGTATACAAAAAATAATTGGTTCAACAATTTTGAACTTTATGAAAATTAGTACATAGATGGAGAATCACATTGCGAATATTTTGGTATGAGAAAATATTTTAAGGACGAAATTAAAAAATTTATTAGGTTTTGATTGAAAAAAAGTACTATAAATATTAATATACTATAAATAAAAATAAACATGGACTACTTTGTTACTAATTAATAATATTGGACTATTACTGGACATTTTAAAAGAATTTATGAATTTTATTCAATGTACCTATTATTGGGGAAAAAACTGCTCTCCACTGGCTCTATACAGGTTGGCAACCACTGGTTCTATACAGGTTGTCTCCGCACTGGTTGGCTGCTGGTTACGGGGTCATCTTAAACTACCACCTGTAGTTAAGTAAAAAACCCACGTGTGGTAATCGTAGGGAAAGTTAATTGGACATGAGGGTGGTTGTTTACGATGGAGACATTTGTTAAGTTTATATAAGGATCCGTCTTCGTGATTTAAGGTATTAAGGAACATGTCCCATTGATCTGAATTGTATATTTTGAGTATGTTACGTATTAAAGTTATTTTTAAGTCAAATGCACGTTCTATTGCTGGGCCACGGTTTCTTTACCATTCACAGTGTAGTCATTTCTTGTTGGATTTCGAGATATATTACACTTATAAGTTATCTGACATTATCTGGCTTAATTTCGAATGTCACATCTGACAAATTTAATGATACACTGATTGTATTTTATCTGTGGTCGACCATAAATACTATATAATAATTTGGACCCGGATTTCAATGCAAAACGTATTTTTTGTAGGATTGATCTAGGACAATACATTCTAACTTTAATAACTCAATTGATTTACCAAATATTTCAAAAGTGGATTTCTATTTTGCGTTTTCTGTTTTATTCATTTTTTAAGCATTTAATGAAATTTTAGTGCGTGTTTAGTTAATATTGTGTCATTTTTCAAGGGGTTTATTAAAGTCAAAGTTTTAATAGTTTTTTGAACAACTAAATTCAGGACCTAATAATAATAATATATCAGTGATTGATGATCAAATTAAAAAAAAAAGTCTCTTAAAAATTGTATTTTAATGAGTAACTTATATATTTATACTTATATCAAAAAATAAATAGACATAGTTGGCTTGACTTTTAATTGCTGTAAATATCTCGGGTATATTTAAATTTGGACGTAATTACTTCATTTAATTTTATGATAAATGTGCTGAGAAACGAGAAGAAAATTCAAACGTAAAAAAGTGCATAATATTACAGTTTTCTAATGATTTGTACTACAGTCAGTGATGTTAGATGAGAGGAAATTTCTCTCCACGCGCGGAAATTTTAGGCTGAATTTTAAAAATGGGAAAAAAGGGAAACTCTTGAGCATTCATCATCAAAATCACATCGTTCTATTCTTATATTTTTTACGCAGTTGCCTTTCTATTTATTAATGTTTTCTATATTCTATTGAATCTAGCTATGCTTAATTTTTTTTGTAAGGAAAGAGACATTTTATAATCACTAGAGGGAAACTATTACTTTTATGACTACTGAATATTATTTAAATAGTTTGATTAGGTAACAGTGAAGTAACGTAATAAACGAGCGTCATAATGGAAGTTAATCGCATTATTAGTTTTAAGTTTTTAACGTAAAAATGACATTATAATTATTATGATTCACTTATACTAATCGGTATACACTTTCATTATCTAAATTCAATTAAAAGTTATCGTGTTATTTAATACTCGTATAGAATACGATTGTCAACACCAATGTCGTATGTTACGTATTTGACAAAATCGATATTCATTGGTCACGTGAAGAGACCAAACGGAATTAATTACGTATATAAGCTCAACAATAGTCACGTGTCAGTCGACTTGGAGTTCTGCAGCATGCATTTTTATCATCATCAGATAAAAAAAAAATATTATACTTATTTGCTGACGTATTAGTTGGCCACAAATCGTTGCTATCGACGACGATGACGGGTAGCACTTACACGCGCCGTAAACTCAACACGTGTCGTTAATGCGATTATGTAGCCGAATGGCGACTGCAGTTTACTGTGTTTAAAAATAAATAAAAAATTAGTTTTTTTGTTACACACTAAATGTGTTAAATTGTTATTTGGTTTGGTTTGGTACACAATAATGTACAAAAAAATAATTATTATTAGTTTATTATTAAATTTACATAATTGTAGTTAAACGAATGAGTTAAATTATTTCTACCTAGTTTATTTGTAATTTTCTAGTTTTTTATTTTCATATTCATACGACTTGTAAAAACAATGAAAACCGTTCATTAAACCTACCAAGTTTAATGAATAAAAAAAATTTCAATGTATTTTGATTCCTTGGTTATAATCAAATTATAAATTACCTAACACATATTTTGTTTAGTCCGTTTTCATACATTACACAAAACAGAATACGATTGTTTATTATACTTACATTCCGATATTCGTTCGCCTAAAGATGAGCGATGAGAATGAATCCCACATATTTCTCTACACAAGTTTCCTAAATTTAATAAATATAGGTTATATTTATATCATTTTAACATGTTCGTAAGAATTAAGACTTATACAAAACCAAAATGACTGTTAATTTTCTATCATATTATAAAGTTATAAATAAAAGACAATTATTCTATAGTTGTATTATGTATAATGACAAATCAGTAAACAATAAGTATTACAATTTAATATAGTGCCTAACCTTTACAAGATAACTATACTGAAGGATTACAAACATTTAGTTACTATAATTAAAACAGTTATTGTATAAATAGTGTATGTAGTAAATATTTCATCTATTAAAAATATCTATTATACATCACTATAAACCATCATATTTTATGACATTTAATCATGTAAAAGGCATTTTTTGAAACCTGAGTGGACTAGGAAATATCTGTAATCATTGGCAGTTAGAGAGGAGGGATTGTGCTCTTTGTCCTTTTTCTCGATCCGCCACTGAAGAAGATACTGTTTATCGAAGTGTGCCGGGAAACTTATAAAAACTATTTTTTATGTGCGATGATAGAAAAAAGTTTTAGAACCACTGGTATAGTAGAACAAGCGAGAGTAATTATACGATTAGAAATCTAGAGTATTCTACGATTCTAACATCTTACCGATAGTAGACTTTATAATATTATTTAATACATACATAGATATACAATAAAGAAAAAAAAACTAAAATTTAAAGAAAAATAAAGTGATTCAGAATGAGTCTAGAATAGAAATGCATTTTATTAATTTTGACGTTTTATAATTTCATATCAAACACATTCAATATCAATATTATTCACTGTCATCATCATTCATCGTATAACATACAAACTCATTGAGTTGTTGCGCTGTCACTATTAATTATCATAACAATGTACTTAACCAAGTCGTGGTAAAAATTACGACGCAATATAATATGATGCATCAGGTATTATGCACCGAAATGCTGACCAGTCGAAATTGAACTGAAAATCGAACAGCAGAATCTTCATATTATAGTACAAGTATTGAATATAATAACTATATGCTGACGACTTTTACAATTTTATTTTTCGAATATACCTATGCAGGTATATATAAATATGTCAATTATCATATGCCGGTAGATTTTTGTTATAAGAAAATAAGAGAAAACTAACAGAATATTTAATATACTCCATATAAAGCCCGGAGTTGTACACGTTATGATGTGTACAGTGTACAAAAATCACTGTACAAATCATGAGAAAACACATTATGCAGATCATATTTTAAACACAATCATAGTTACGTTTTCGATATATAATATTCTATTATTATAAGACTACATGTGACTACGTATTGCCTAAATAATTATCCCTGAAGAACAATAAATAAATAAAGTACGTGAAACAATTATTTTGAACACATATTATATTAAAGCAAAATTGATCGCACAGTTAAAAATATATATTTACCTTATAATAAGAAATATTTTAGTTAGTCATATGTCTTAAATAAAATTAGGAGTACCTATTTTTAAAATGTATTTGTACAAAATATAAATGTGATGAAAAATACATTTTATACCTAATAAATAATAAACATCTAAAATGCCATAAGAAAAGCAGAGTAGTTCTATTTTATACATATTTAGAATAATGATAAAACAAATTTCAGTTTGCGAGATTTTAATATATATATATATATATATATATATACAGGGGTATCACGAAGATCTGACAATTTTACACAGGAATTGAATTAAAATATGTCAGATCTTCGTGATACACCCTGTATGTACATTATTTAATTTTAATTTTAATCTTATTCTAACCACACATTATATAAAAGGTATTTGGTATTAATTCATTCAATCACCAATCAGTGAAACATCAAACAACTGCAGGTTTTATACTTTCTGACAAAATTGAAAATCACAATGAATAAAATTGCATTTTTATAGTGATGAATCAGATGAAATATTGATTAATTTTTTTTGTTCTGTAGCCTGCAGGTATGAAATTTGATGATAAAATTTCTTTTATCAGGTTATGTTCTAAAAATATTTATATCACGCACCCAATTTTAAGTTCTCTAGCCTCACAGAGAATAATACGTCTCGCAGTTTGGGAACCGCTGTTCTGCTATAATAATATTAATTATAATTAGTTTGTCTGACAAATTATTTCATCTTTATCAAGACGTTTTAAAGATCATTGTACTCGAAGTGCCAGGTTTTAAAAGTGTCAGGGGATTTTTATTTTGTTTTTAATACTCTATTAGTTTTATGCAGTGTTGTAAAGTATCCGATATGGGTATTAAAATTCTTTTTCGAGTATTGAACAACTTATTTTAAATACTATTTTATTGTATTGAATACTAAATATTTTTTTTCTGACCATCAATTTAAATATTTTTGTAACTGTTTTATATTACTGGAAAACAATAAAATTACCATGAAAAAAGAAATCTTATCTTTTTAAATAATATATTATTATATGTTACGTTGATGACGTTGTGTAACAATTAAATAATAAGTTTCCAGATTCTACATATAACCTATACAGGTCCTCGAATTTTCTTATTTCATCATATTTAAATTTTATATTAGACGAAAGCAACTTTTGTCAAAGTTTACTACACGAAAAAAAATTACAAACATCAAAGTTAAACCATAAAATCCTTTACTTTACTCAGCATCTAAAGTAATTCACATATTTGAAAGGTACTTGACAGGTTTTTTGAATAATAAAATGGGAAAAAGTGCTATGAAAAAAATAAATGTGCAATTTTATTCTTTAGAACATGTTTTGAATTCTTTGTGGTTACTAAGTAGCTCAAATAAAAATGAAAGGCATTTCATGTCAATTGCCAGAAAAGCGTATGTATTCTTATACAAATTAACATAAGAACGTTAATTTTTGTGTAAACTATAGTTTATTTTTTATTAATTTTTTGTATCATAGAATGCGAAAAAATCTCATTTATAAAACTGGAGGCATTTGCCTACTTGCCTAATGAAAAATACACAAAAGCTTGTAATAGGGATCGTAAAGAAAGGCTTGAAAACATTTAAATAATATATGATATTGGTATTCACTCATTTTGTAAATGGTAGCTGATTTATACTTATTACTTTCTGATATTACCACTCTCTGGAGTAAACGCATATGCTGTAAAAAACTAAAAACGCAATACTAACTTTTACTTATAGCTTCATAAGGACACATTTGTGCCCCCACACGAGTCCTCTCAGAGGAGCCCAGTACTCATATGTATCTGAAATTAAATTAAATAAAATAAAAAAATAAATAAGGACAAGGTGACTACATAATCCACGTAAAAAAAGGCTCAAGTGGGGCTACAGTCTAATCGACCGTACCTGGGCTCACGTCTACGATTTAAATAAATAAAAAAATACAAGATGACACAAGGAATCGATTAAACGCATGGACCACCGCCGCCGCCATAGTCGGGCACAAAAGCTATGAATAATTGTATTCTAATATACACGGGGACGTACAGTTCAGGCGTTTGAGGAGCAGGCGCACGAAGTGAAAATGATTTAACAATTACCGCTTAAGCGAACGGGGACGCATCGAGTCGTTTTTATTATTATCGTTTCCCCCCCCCCATTATATAGTCGTTGCCGTCCGCATAGGATTTGCGGATTTATCGCTGAAAAGCAGGACGCATGCGAACCATATACATAATGCCTGCTCACGCATTAGATCGGAATATTATATTGTAATATCTTTTTATTTATTTTTTTTTGTTTTGTTTGTTATTGCCCGTACGTTAGTCCACGAGAACGTGTTAGCAGCAGTAGCTCTCGCCGAGGTACATGCGCGAAACGTTATCGCACCCGAAAAGTCGGAGCGTGGCCGCCGCGCGCCACCGAGTGCGCACGTGCACGATTCCCCTCCGTCGCATATTATCCCCAACGCATACGTATATACACGGCATTGATATATATGTATATTGTTATTTCTACGGGAAGGGCTGGGCGAACAAATAATGGTCGTCGTCGGTCGATCTGGCGCGGTGACGGCGGTCGGCCAAAGAAATGAAAATTTAATTGTTTGATTTTTATCAAAATACCGTTTTATTTTTTTCGTAATATCACACTCAACGTACGGGGTTCATAATACTACTGTGTACGCATATAGTATAACTTCGTATTAGCAGGACGAATAATATACGCACTTGATCTCGAAAAGTTACATTCGACCGAATCGATTATTACATTTATGATTTCCGGACGAAAGGTCCATGGACAGAAATTCTGCTGGGGGACAGGAGTTACAATTAAAAAAAGCCGGACATACTTCGCACGATGGGTGTTCTTCGCACAACTGGTAGAATTCTCTTGACGGGTGTATTTAATTTTAAAGAATTTTATTCTTCAATAAAACGATTCTGAACGAGGGAAGTTAATAACATAAAAAATAAATGAGAAAAAAAAATGTTAGAAAAATGTTCAAAATTTTTTTTCCACATTTTCGAAATTTTCTTGCACCAAAATCTTTTTAATATGATTTTCTATCTATGTTTAAATTTTCGTATAGTTCGGATCAAAAAATGATGGTTTCCGAGTCGTTTTTATCAAATTTTGGGTAGTTTTTTCCAAAAAAAAAAAAAAAATTGAAGAATTGAGGAATTCAAAAAATAACTTCTTTAAAATATAATCTAGAGGCAAATCCGGTTTCAAAAAGTTATTGATCGAAACTTTTGGACAAGTATTTCCATACAAAAAGTTGTACACAGAAAAAAAAAATAAAATAAATAAATAAATAAACATCATTGTAAAAATACTAGCTTCTTCACTTCGTTCAGAATCTAAAAGTAGGACATACTTTGTATACTTTGCATCGTGGGCATTCTTCGCTCTTAGGGGGGGGGGTGAAGCCCTTGACGGGTGTATTGAATTTTAAGATAAATCAATTCTTCGAATAAAACGATCTCATATATATATATATCCGCCAATTAGATTCTGAGTAAAGCGAAGAAGCTGCTGTTTAGTATGAAAAATATATCTATTATACGAAAATTTCGTTTACACCGTAACGGCATATTTTGCTGTTTTTACTATATTCTTTGTCAATTTTTCCTTGTGTTTGGAAAAGTATTGAAGTACTTTGAAAATCCCTTTCTAAAGTACCACCAGGATACGATTTCTGATCTAAAATTTTACTGTATGGAACTTTTAGACAAGAATAAAAAAAGTACTTTCATAAGAAGAAAAAAAAATGAACATTGTAAATCACTATAGCTTCTTCGTTCCACTCTGAATGTAAAATAGATATGGTTAGTGAAATCAAAAATAAACAGTTGACTAGTATAAATTTTGAGCTAATAATTTTAAATAACGTTCAATATGTATTTAGAAAAATTGTTTGTTTCAAGTTTAACATCAGCTTTATTTTATTTGGGGGATTAAACCCTCATGAGCTCTCGCCACACTTCGGTACGGCACTAGCACAGACATCTCGACCTAATTAAGATACACACAATGCATCATCATCTCGTAGTGATGGCTGTTTCTATGTTTTTAAAATATGATTTATTATCAAAGTTAATACTTAGTAGGTATTAGTATGCTTGGGATAATTGTATGCAGAGCGCGTTTATTATCTAAAGTTAAAAACGTTTTTAGAGGTAATATATTTTACAAACTTTTGCCGTACGCTATTCAGGTCACTCATCAACACCATGTCATAATTATTATATCATACATACAGGGTGATTTTTTAAGCATGCTCAACCTCTTTTTTGACCGTAAAAATTCAAAGATATGGTTTTTCTTTCAGAATGTTCAAGTTATTATAAAAACTATGATTTCTATAATGAATTTTTTTTATGTCACCTTAAGGATGTTCTGTGGAGAAACAAATATTTTTATTAGTCAAAATTGGACTTCCGAGCCTTTTTTTGTCAAATTTTGGGTAGTTTTTTTTTTATTAAGAATTGAAAAATTGAAAAATGACCTTTTCAAAGTACCAACTAGAGACAAATCCAGTTTCAAAAGTTACTGATTGAGACTTTTGGACAAGTAGATCCATACAAAAAAGTGTATACAGAAAAAAAAATGAATACAAAAATTAAAATTAAATAAAATAAATAAATAAACATCATTGTAAAAATACTAGCTTCTTCGTTTCGTTCAGAAACTAAAATGATTTTTTCAATTTAAACTTTTAATATTTAAATTACATTTCATATTTACTTTAACCAAAAGAATCCACACTTGGTAAAATTTTCATGAAAGATGGCTTAATAAATATTTTTTTACAGACGTTTAACGTTAAATGACAGATAATCAAATGATGGCAATTTTATTTTCATTATTATTACATAACATTTTATTGAAAATTTATCATTTACTCAAATAATTAAATGGACATGGATTATTCTATTTCTAAATAACATCTGTTAGACATTCTCAATATAAAACTTACAATTATTATTGTTGTGAAAATTCAGTTAATAATTATTGTTAACTGGAACTCCGCATAGAACCGTTGAAGAATTATTAATGATTTAATGTTTTATTAAAATTCAACTTCAACACACCTACTAAAAGAACCCCACCCAAGAATTGAAAAATATCGGATTTTTATTTTTATTCATATTTAATATTAGCGGAAATTTCGTCTGTTAAAAAATTAATTATTTATAATACAAAGTTTCAATAAGGTGTTAATAATCGTTGTTGTTATCATAATTGTAAAAAAATATTTTAAAATTTAAAATCTAGAAATTTCAAGGAGTATAAATATATACTATTCAATTATTGCATCTCCACAATAAATCTAGGGGTGCAAGTTTATCCCTTTGTACCCACGTGATTACGCCTATGGCCAAAATAACGATTGATTTAATTGCCACGTAATATTTGTGATTTATAATATACGTATATTATATTTGACAAAAACAATTCATCAATGTTTTAATACACTCAAGTGGTATGCATGTATTTTAATTTAGAAATAAAAGTGTCTCGTTTCCTGTCCAAAAAAAATACCATTTTACCAATATATATTTTGTTACAATCAGCCTGATTTACTGTCGACAATTTTATAAGAATATTATTAATCGTTAAACATGGCTGTTTATCGGGTGCAAAGAATGGGTGGTTTTTACTCGACGAGAGGGAGGTCGGTGTCAGCTACCGATTGGATATTGAAATATAAGAGGGCGTTACAGCTCGAACCATTTTTCGTTTACGAAAGTTATTTACACCCTAGAGCGCAGTAGCTTTCGAACACTGCGCCGTATAGAGACACAATTATATCGTATCAAAAAATAAACATATTATTTTTTGTTTTTGCTATTCGGGTAAGTCTACATTTAATATTTGTTTTAATTAATTTATAAAAGTGATATATTATGTATAATAAGTATTTGTATAACTAGTATAAGTGATATCGTTATTTTGATTGATTATGGTAAAAATTAAAGTGAATCGTGCATTTTTTTCATTACGCTCGAATATCGTTTATTATTTTTTTACATATAATTTTTTTTTATAGTAAACCATCAACGAGCAAAGCCCAATACATTAATAATACACATTTTGTTACAAAACACATTTACAATAATTTAAGTAATTTATAATGAGTATATACAATTATCTGGATTTGGAGAAGACACAAAAGGGTCAACATTTTCGCGATAACCGATAATCTCATTAGCCTATGAAAGGGACAATTAATAAATAATATTATTTTTACTTACACTAGTATAAAATATAATATGTATGTTTTAAGTTTTTAACCGAGATAAAAGTAAAAGAAGAGTCAAAAACAGTACCAAGATCATTTATAGAAGTTTATTAAGAGGAATAGCATTTAATGAATATGGAAAAGAATAACTGCTATTAGATCTAGAACAAGTGACATAGTTTCATTTATTAATATTTAAAACTAAACTACTTGCATTACACACAAAAAAAAAAAAGATCAAATAAGTTGGGAATCATATTTAAAACAAATTATTTGTACAAATATGTGTTTTTTAGATTTTGAACGAAGTGAAGAAGCTAATATTTTTACAATGATCTTTATTTATTTATTTTTTTCTGTGTACAACTTTTCGTATAGAAATACTTGTCCAAAAGTTTCGATCAATAATTTTTTGAAACCCGATTCGCCTTTAGATTGTACTTTAAAGAGGTCATTTTTTGAATTTCTCAATTCTTCAATGTTTTTTTTGGAAAAAACTACCCAAAATTTGTTTTGTTAGATACTCGGAATATCTGTACGGAAATAAAAAAAAAATTATAACAATAAAAATTTAAAACGCAGAATTCTGATACTCTTCGAAATTAAATTTTCAGAAGTCCTTAAATAGTTACAATGTTCATTTAATTTTAAATAAATTGTCATTTATCAATTAATAAATAATAAATAAATATAGTACCTAACCAAAATTAGCACAATATATAAACACAAAAAAAGTAGTAGATACACAATATAGAATGTATTATTAAAATAATTTAAATAAATCATCTTTCATAATTAAATTTAAGTATTATATCTAATTTTAACTTTCAAATACGCAAATACCTAGATAATTAAAATGTAAAAAGTTATAGTATAATTTTATTTATTTATTTTAATTATGTGCATTGCACATAATTTGAAAAAAAATAGCTAAATTAGTAGCGTAGCGCAAAAATGTGGGTTACCCCCCCACCTTAGAAAAGAAAAACGGGCTTCATAAAAATATGAAAAAAAGTATTGACACAAAAACCGGACATACTTCGCACCACGGGTATTCTTTGCTCCTCGAGTCAGATAACCTGGGTGGGTGTGTTAAAATTTAAAGAAACGATAAATAATTTTTTTTAATAATACAATTCTAAACAAAAGAAGTTAATAATATAAAGAAGAATAATGGTCATCATTTTCAACTTACACACCAAGTGTATCTGATTCGAAGATCCAAGAATACCAGTGGTGCGAAGTATTTCTGGTTTCTTGTCTATACTTTACTTCACTTATCTTTATTTACTTTACTCCACGTTACAGTACTTCTCTTTACTTAAATTTACTTTAATTTACTCTACTTTAATTTAAATTACTTCATTTATCTTCGCTTTACTTTACTTTACTTATCTTTGCTAGAGAAATCCGGTTTCAAAAACTACATACTATATATATATGTATAACACACTACGGTTTCAAATGTCCATGTACACAGTGTACGGTATAGTTCGCACGTTCTATCCGTTTTGTCTCGTTATCAGTATTCGAACAATACTGACCGTTTTTTTTCGTTCAGAATCGTTTTACTGAAGAAATGATTTATCGTTTCTTTAAAATATAATACGCCCGTCAAGAGAATACCACCCGTCGTGCGAAGTACACCCATCGTGCGAAGTATGTCCGCTTTTTTAAATTTCTTAATACTTTTTCCAAAAACGAGGAAAATTGGTCAAAAAATTGATAAATAACGGTAAAATATACTATTACCGGAATTTTCATAAAATTGAAAAGTATTTTTTAACAGTACTTCAAAAATAATGTAGTTAGAAACTTGAAACTTTCACCAACTACTAAAAATAGCCACGAAAACATTTTGTAATAATTTAAAAATTATATGATCAATTTTGAGTTAAGTACAACATTTTAAAAATATTTTAAATTTATCGTTTTTTGTAAGTTTTTTTTTCGTAAAATTTTTAATTCTTGATATTAAGACATGAAAATGTTATATGACCACACTCACATATAATCGACTAAACCATTTAATCGATTTTCACCAGTTATTGTGTTTCTTAAATTTGTTTTCAAGCGCCTTAAGTACGAAAAGGATCTTTCGCTGCTTGTTGTTGTTACTGGAAAAGTAATCAATATTAGTAAAATTCAATACACTGCAAGGAATGTATCTTCATTGCAGCCAATGAAAGCTTCCGTAACATTTTTAAGAGTTTTGTAAGTTTTTTCTGTTCATTCCATATTGGAAATTCACCAATTGCAAATTCTTCATCTGCATCAATATTTGATGAACATGTCTTCAGAAGTTTTTTGATTTGGGTTTCATTTTTCTCGTGTGAATTTATTTTTCAAGTAAATTTTTTTAATAATGCCTAATGATTTAAAGATTTATCATTTATTTGTTCACACAAATTATCTATAAAGGTATTTTATTTTCACGTTTTTAGATTCGGGTAGTTCGGTTGATATTGTAAGTTTTATTACATATTGGTAGTTCATCATAATGATAAAGTTAGAAACGTTTACTTTTACGTACACGCTGTATGAAAAAATGAAATCATAAATCGAGCATGAATCGACACAAAACGATGTAATGAGAATCCGAATCCCGGCTTATATATTTCATTATGATAAATAATAAATATGTGTACATCACGGTTAATGAATTTTTACCTTTATTAGATATAAGTATAACACAGTTAGGGGAAGAGATATGTTCATACACTAATAACATACCCTCTCACTACCCTCCTCCACCCACTAAGAGTATCTGACTCGAAGAGCGAAGAATACCCGTGGTTTGAAGTATGTCCTGCTTTCTTGTCTATATTTTACTTATGTTTGCTTTACTTTACTTTTTTTTCATATTGTGGGACTTTTTTTCCTCGATTTCAGTCTTGGAACTTGGTGATTAAATATTCATTTAACTTTGACATTCAATCTTTATATAATTCCGTGAGTACTCTTGTTTTAATATTGTATTCGTGATTTTGGGGATTGCATAAAATGCAGCTATTTTGTTATTACGGAAATGTAAGTGTTAGGTTCTTGGTACTGATATAAGTAAATAATTAAAGTGATAAATTTTGAAGTCAAAATTAATTTGTTTTGATTTTTTTAATCATTATACATTTAGAATAGTATAAGATTACTTCGTACTAAATTTCTTATTTTTTGAAATTAAAATATATAGAATTTAAAACCCTTCACACAGCATTTTAAATAAGCAAAAGTTTGACTAAAATGAACTCAAAATCTTTTTATTTTATAATTGGTATAAATCAGCAGTCTAGGACTGAATAAATCTATTCTCAATAAATATAGGGTATCTCGATAAATACCCCAAAAACCATAAAAATGATCTATAAAAATTTCGAAAAATTAAACATTCTTGTTCTCGTTCAAAAGTACATAAAACGAATTTGTGACAATACGAGTATCACACAGCAAGCTTTGGAAAACAATACAAAATGCATCAAAATCCCAGCTCTATATTTATTATAATACGTATTATAACATAACGCAATGATATATTATTATTTAATTCGCAGGCAGATCAAGGCGTTCGAAGGATGCTGAAGAATCAACAAACGCAACAGATTTTGAACGACACGAAAGATGATTCGTCTTCGTCTCGGGTCGTGATGCTATTCGGTTCGGACGAAGAATGCGACTTGACGTCCGACGATCTGACGTCCGGCGACGAAGACCCGTTGTCCGGCAGTCAAGTGACCGGCATCCGACGATTCCCGGTACCGGATTCTCGGAAACCGTGCACTGTGACCAACTCTCGAGAACGTTGGCGTCAGCACAACGTCACAGGTGCATTCGCGGAGCTTCGGAAATTGGTGCCCACCCACCCGCACGACAAGAAGTTGTCGAAAAACGAAATTTTAAGAATGGCTATTAAGTACGTGTAATAATATTATAATTGGAGAAAAATTAATAGGTATTGTACTCGAGGCAGAGCCTGATTTAGAATTTTTAAGGCCCGGGACAAAATAAAAAAAATTGACCTATAATATTATCAATTATTGGAAATAAAATTATAATTAGT
>JAIPRM010005708.1:0-20025 GCA_025469315.1 Stegophylla sp. TES_Ste_2020 | reverse complement strand
AAAAATCAGTAAATATAACATCTACTTGGTGACCTGCCTTAAAAGCATCTAAAATATAATGCTGTAATACTAAAAGATTGGTAGTAGTCGACCTACCAGTCATGAAACCATGTTGCTCATCAATGATAATATTTTTAAATATTGGATTAAGTTTTTTTGATACAATACTTTCAAATAGTTTTGGAATTATTGAAATAATAGAAATAGGACGATAATTAGTTACTTGAGTATTATCACCTCCTTTAGGTATTGGTGATACATAAGTAATTTTCCATTTATCCGGAAAAACACCCGATGAAAGCGATCGATTGAATAAAATTAACAAGGGAACGGCTAGGACAAATTTACATTCATTAAAAAATATACTTGGTATCGCGTCTGGACCAGGGCATGTTATATACTAACATTAATATTTTACATGAAAAAATACAATTATGTATGCATAATTTTAAACAGGTATATTTTATATTCAAATTATTAGGTATTTATTTAATTATTTTTTTTTTTAGTATAAAATACAATAAATAGATTAAAAATAAATAGGTTTTTATTTTGTACTGTGAAGTCATGAAAATCCATTAAATGTTAAATAGATTCGGCAAGCTGAAAACATTATTATATATATAAATAAGTTTTTATTTTGGCGATCAATTACACCTACGATCAATTGTGTCCACGATCAATTCACTCGCGATCAATTCACCAGCGATCAATTGTTCGCGATCTATTCACCGCCAACCCTATTTATAATATAATATAATTATTATATGAAATAATTTCGGTTTTAATTAATTTATATTTTTACCAATTATAAATATATATACAGTTTGTGTTAAACTATTAAAATTCAAAATTTATTTTGTTTAAAGTGTGTACTGCGCTCGTCTGGGTGTTCTTCGCACTTTGGATGGGATACTTTTGACGGGTATATTGAATTTTAAAGAAACAATAAATTATTTCTTTAATAAAAAAGTCTGAACGGAGCTTCAACTAATACACAATAATAATTATCAGTTTTGAAGAAATGGTGAACTATCAATTATTTTGTTACATATAACATTTACAAAAAACGAAAATTGATTTTCATTTATTCACATACACCTAATGAATACTCCATAAATAATTTCAAATTACATTAAAATATAAGCATCATATGAAAAAAAAAAATAAAGTGGCAATAATTATTGTAAATCAACATTTATTCATAGTAACATAATTTTTACTAAAGTTCATCGTGGCGCATCTAGTCAGTCACGGCTGGAAAAAAAAAATGAAAAAAATTCGGATATTCCGGAATTGAATCGAACCGGCACTTGTCGTGTTATAAGGCCGGATTAGTTACCATAGCGCCATACTACATCGCTTGACCTTGAAGTGAAATAATAGAAAATATTGAATTTTCAAAATAGAATATAATAATTAGAAAACTATTGTTGCATGTAGATTTTAATTCACAACATGGTATTTAGCGTCAAAAAATAAGATGTAATAATACATTATCAACCTTCAGCAACCAAGTGTTTATAATCTATAGATATCTTCTAATATCTGTTTGTATTTTCTCCGATTTTTTCAATCAAACCCCTGTAATATGTTTGATTATTCGTCCGTAAGAAATTTTATTGCACCAAAATATTCGCAATGAAATTCTTTATCTATCCACCAAATTTCAAAACAATCAATTCGGCCAATTTTTGTTGAAATTCTAACTTCAAACGGGTATAGAAAAAAAAAATATTTTTTCCATAAATATCATTACACCCCAACGATTTTCCAGTTAAGTTTAGAAGAGTTCAGTTTTCAATAAAAGTCTGTTAAAACAAAGCCCAAGGTCAGACTTTAACTTATTGTGGTATAGATTTGAAAAATAACTGTTTCTCACATTGACAATTGTAAGTGGCATTTCCTAGAGTTGGAAGACCTGACCATATACTATATATAATTATATTATATTATATTATATATAATATATTCATTCACTACAAAATAAAACCCTGAATGTGGTATACCAAGAGGTTTTGACTTAAGTCATATTAGAACTGAGTAACTAAGTATAGAATCATTTGATAATATTCATAAATAAAGTTAAATGACACAAGTTATAATAATAGTTATCATTTTTTAATAATAATAGAGTAGAAACCGTTTATAATGACACGGGTTGTAGTGACATATTGTGTGTAATGACCTTAGATTAAAGGTCACGGCAAAACTCCTATATTGTATGTAATAATTTGTATCGATTATTATGACGCCTATATAATGACTATACGGATATTATGACGATTATATTTGGTTGTTTTAAAAAAATACTTTATCTATAATGATATTTATCATACGTATTACATTAATCGAAGTTAATATAACTAAAAAAGTGTTATAAACTAAAATAACAGATTATTTTAATATGCAAATTTTATGTTTTTATAAAAGACTAAACAAATAATAATATTGAATTGAATTAAACTATATATTGTATGTATTTTAATCACAATTTTGTAATAAAAATTGAATACATTTGTAATACAAATTATATATAATGTTCAAATAAATGTATTATCAAATTTACAATTTTTTTTATCATTTCGGTTATACTGACTATTGGTTATTATGACCAATTTTGACCAGTCTTTGAATGTCATTATAAAAGGTTTCTACTGTATGTATATAGAATCATTAAAATCATTTATAAATATTATTTATTTATTTATAATTCAGCTATTACTGCTATTTAGCACTTGGTAAAATTAAGCAAAATATATTTATTTTCATCTTTAAATCACATCAATGTGTGTTGATTTAAGAATTTAATTAAGAGAAAGCAAAAACTACATCCAGGTGAAGCTGGGTAATTCATTTAATATATAATAGGAAAACATTATTTGAAACAGATCCGAGTTAGACCGGGCAACGCCGGGTAATTCAGCTTGTAGTATATATATATATATATATATATATTAGGGTATCCGTTAATTTACAAATATTTTCATACTAACTTCGTAATCCCCTAAATTTTTTTCCTAAAATTTCAAACGTTTGTGTATACATCAACCCATGCCGCCGAGCTTCTAAATTTTGATGATGAACGTTTTTTTTTTTTTTTAAGTATATATAATAAAATGTCCATCAAAGTATGTTTTACAAAAAAGGTTATCAACATTTTTTAACCACTACCCATTTTAAATGTACAAAATAGCATAAAAATTAAACAATAAATACAAAATAATATGTATTTCCGGAATTAGTTTAGAGTTTTCTTAATATATATTATGTAGGCATTGGCGTTCTAGAACACTCGCGAGCTGCGATAATTTGGGTCATTAATAGATTAGAATTATGTTATACATTTATTCATAATCATATCATTCTTCAACTAAATTCTCATTCTTAAACTCAAAATTGATCAAATCTTTTTTGAAATTTTTATGAAATGTTTTCGTTACCATTTTTATTAGCTGATGAAAGTTTCAAGTTTCTAGCTGCATTATTTTTTAACTTATATTTTTATCTTTTATAAAGATCACGAGTTCAAAAAACTTCAACGTTCTTTAAATGGATATAGATGATCAAAAAATACAAGGTGTAAAGTACAATCTTTTTCTTTTTAAATGTTTTTTTTTCTAATTTTCTAATTGTGGGTTTTCATTCATTCATTTTAATCAATCTTAAATTTTACTAACTGTATCTGTCTTGGAATTTACGTACTAAATTAAATATTTAATTACCAAGGTAAAAAGATGTCTACCGTTCATAAATGTTATGAACATACCTACAATAAATGAGGATTCATTTTCTTATTCATTATTTAATATTTTTTAACAAAATATTTAATACATAATGATATATTTACTATGTGAATTTTACCACGCGGTTAGATATATTTTTTAACATAAGAAAACAAAAGAAAAATGGCAAGAAGATAAGACATTTTTGTTGGATACTCTTTAAATATTTTTCTCCTGTCTACCACTATTCTCTAGAGTAAAAGGGCATTGCATTTTCTATATTGAACATGGACATGAACGTGTTCAATTTTTAAGGAAATGTTCTGAATTGTACACAAATATTAATTATCAGAAACAACTTTTTCCATGTTTTGTGGTTTTCAAGTATTTTCAAGCCTCCCCAGAAATTTTTTCACGGGGCAAAAGCTTAATCTAAGTCACTTTACGTCAACAATTCTGACGATAAAGGGCTTCTAAAATGATCTCGCACCTGGGCCTCAACATCGTAGTTGCGGCACTGCTAATCATAGTTGAATTTTGGAAATAATTTAAATATATTACAATAATTGTAAAATCTACCTAATCAATAAAATAATGAAAAAATATTATGTTGTCTATAATTAACTGAAGCTCCACTTAGAATCATTTTATTAAAAAATTATTTATCATTTCTTTAAAATTCAACACACCCATCAAAATTACCCACCCAAAGAGCGAAGATTACCAATGGCGCCAAGTATGTCCGGATTTATAAATTGACTTTTTTTGAAAATATAAAAACATTTTAGAATTAATCCAGTACAATATTCAATAAAATGCTGAATTATAACTAATTTATTTCATTACAAAATAAAAAATTTATATCCTACTTATGGATTCTTACAACTAAACAGTATAATGGAGACTAGAACCTGGTCGCTAACTTTAGTGTTAACTTACAAGCAGTCAGAGGAAACATTTCCTAACCTAGAGGAACATTGTATTAACGAAATATGAAAATGTTACCGCTAAATGTAGCCACTACCTAAGCAGGATGTTTAATGTGATAATATAATATAGTAATAATAGCCCTGAGAGTTGTTGATTGAGAAAGTAATAAGTAAAATATAACATAGTTTATCCTTTATGATAAAATTATTAATTGATAATAGCGGTTTGAATAACAATTGATATAAATCATATTAGAAAGACCATAAAAAGTACCAAATTTTATTATGTTTTTTCTTAACCTGCTAGTTCTAATTTTAAGTTTGGAGGTTACCTAACCTCACTTCGTTCAGAATCTAAAAAAAAATATAATTTAAAAATAACAAATTGACACTAAATTAGTAGTAAATAGTGATTCAAAAGTACCACCAATAATGGAATAAAAATACATTCAAATGTCAATCAAATCTATTCTAACAATGTTGAAAAAAATTGAATAAACTTACAAAATTATCTAATGATATTAGTGATTCTGTTTCTTTTCTTTCTAATAGGTTAGATGAATTTTTATTAAAATTGGATATACTAAGTTGTACAATTTCAGAGCTTAAATTAAATGCCAATTAAATTAAATTTATTTATTAAAATAAATATACAATAACTCAGAAAAACTTAGTCTAAGTAAAATACTTAACACAAAAGTAAATCTCACTACGACATGTTAACAAAATTTTGTGATTTGATTAGAGATGAATTAAAAAAGGACAATATTAAAAGGTTAAAAGATAATATGTGTGTTAATAAAAATAGTAAATTAATTATTCACTTTATAAACCAAATCAAATAAATAAAGTATTTTCAGCATTTAAAACTCAGTCTAAAACTAAAATAATAACTTCCAAAGATATTCATATCATAACACTTTCCCTAAAATTATAATTTTTCTAAACGACCAATTATCGGTGTTCAACAGAAAATTATTTTGGGTCAAATAAGTTGCATTAAAATGTAAATTCAAATTTATTTATTTATACAAAAGACAAATGTCTAATTACAGTAAAAGTGCAATAGTGATAATAAGAGTATCTGGTATATAATTAAATAATAATAAATCATTGATATGAACTATCAATTTATTACAAAATAGAGATTAACAAGTAAAATAAAATAACATTAGATAGGTTATTACTAGTAGACATCAAAACATGTAAAGCAGAACAAGAAAAGTAATTTTTAATTTGATGAGGAATATAAAATAAATTTCTGTTACGAGTAGTATGAAATTGACTTTAAAGTTAATTAGGCTAAGTATTAAATAGTCATCAATGTAGTTAATTAGTAATTTGATTAGAAAAGCAGCATAATAGTTGTGTTTTTTATCTTTTAAGGACTTAAGGTATATTTAGAAAATTTAGAATTTAATTATAAACGGTGTGAGGAGTTCTTAGTATTTTACATTTGAAGCAAATAAATCGGAGAACTCTAATTTGAATTATTTCTACATCACAACTTATTTTAGTAGAGTTTCAATGAAAAAAACTGAAGGTGCTACAGGTAGGTACTAGAGTTAACTCTGTAGTTCAGTTGATAGATATTGACAAAAACAAGCAAAAATTGAATTTCCCTGGCTTTAATCTTAACTAATAAACTTGTTTTAGTTGTAATTATTTAATCATAGTTAATATTCCTTTGTTTTCGATTGTCTTTGTAGTATTTAAAATACAATTTTAATGAATTAAGATACAAAATACATCTTAAATTATATTAATAATGGTAATAATATTAAAACTAAGTTTATTGATAGTCTTGATCAAGTTTGATATGGTTAGATTTTTTCAATAAATATTAGAAGTATTAAATCTCATTTGTATGAATTAACTGTTATGTTAAGCACTCCTTACGGCCCGAGGAGCAGAATTGCGGACGCAGTATTCCCCGCTTGATCGTACGAGGCAACTAAAGGGGATGGCCTGAGAGGCCGGCGTCAGGGACGCGGGCGGACCATAACACCTTCGGGGAGTGGACCACGACGAGTTGTAGGTCCGTGACTCGGTGAAGAACGGATCGATCTCCCTACGGCGGGAGGCCAGAGGCTGGCGTAGTAGAGGCTGACCAGTGAACCTCAGACAAAGAGATAAAAAGACTGGGGGTTGCGACCAGCGCACCGTCGGCGAGCGCTGCGCGGTAATGGCCAAACCGTGAGCCAATGACTCGCGTAACTAAATGCACGGAAGATCACAGCAGAGGAAGCAATTCCGATGACAGCTCGGCCGAGCACTCAACCAGCAGTATGCCCACCTAACGGGGGCGAAGTGGTACCACGGGTTGGGCGGGGCCCCATAGTCTTGGTAACGAGATCGTGCCCGCCCACGCAGTATGGCTCCCGGGGTCGGGTTCCGTGGGTGGTCGCGTCGTCGGTAACTCGGCGGGCGCGCGGCGTACGGGCACAGACCGCGGGTTTGGCTTCGTGGTGGCAGTTACGGGAGTAACTATGTGGGAAAAGATCGAATGCTGATCAGAGGAATGTTGCCGAGTGAAGGGTCGTGGAAAGCCCGAGTGCGGTGCGACGCCGCGCCGGGGTGACCGCGATTTCTCCTTAGCGCATACTCAGCTTATCGGAGGAGCTATAATACACCGAAGGATGCCCCTAACCAAAGAGCGGGAAGTGATGGAGATAGCATTGCGGCCCCACCGAGGCGGTTTAGAGTGCGCGTCAGACTCGTAACCACACGAAACAGGGGGCTCGGCATACCGTGTCCCCTGGCGCTCGTGGTCCGTCTGACGACACGGCGCACGCCGATCCAGTGTGTCAGGTCCGGGTGTGGTTCGTCACGCGTTCGGGGGGTGTCTTCGGACAACCCTCGAAGAGCGTTGACGATTTAATCACTTGTGATACACGACCGACATGATGCACCGTATCGGATCCGCTGAACTTCGGCGGCTCGTGAATAGCATTCCATGCTAATATACGGTCTGTCGTAGCCTTCGAGCATCAAACCCGGGAATCATGTTATGTTAAGCACTATTAAACCACTTTTTGATATAATATTTTTGAGAGGAGTGTGGTAAGTTGATGATAATTTTAAAATAAATGGTTATTCTTGTTTTTCTAGTAACTTTAAAAACTTAAATATAGCTGATGTGTGTACTTTTATTAATAATGGATTTAATATACATAACATAAATACTTCAATTCTAAAATTTTGTAACAATTAAAATTTTTATTTAACTTTACTTGTTATATTGTAACTGATATATATAGATCTTCTAATAATGATGTTGATATTTTTTTAAATAGTCAGTATAGTTATATTATAACTATTTTAAAAATAATAATTGTCATGTATATATAGGTGAATTAAATATTGATATTTTAAATAACAGCTTAACTGCATCAAAATATTTAAATTACTTGTATGTATTTGGCTTTTACACATGCATTAACGAGAGTACAAAATAAATCTGAATTGCATATTGATTATTTGTTTTTTAAAGCTGTTGATTGTTTAATTAATTCAAACGTTTTAAATTGTATTATAACAGATTATTTTGCACCGATTTTGATTATTACTAACCGTTTAGAAAATTTAAATTATCCTAATGAAAAATATTCACACCTTTCTGTGTGATAATCATAATAAATATACATCAAAATAAAATATAAATATAAACATAAATATCTTAATTAGTACAGTTAACTAGTACTGTATTTAGAATGTAGATTGTGTTGGAAATGCGGCTGATATTTTTAATAATAATATGGATGAATAGATTAATTGTTCTAATCACTCAAAAATAATAAGTAATAATCATAAATTTAAAAAAAAAAAAATTAAAAATTGAACCTTTATAGATAAATTATGTTCCAAGTTAAATTAATTAATTAAATAATTAGTTCCATTAAATTTCAAGTATTTTATTAGTGATTCAATATTTTTTCAACCCATTAAACCTGAAGAGATAGTTAAATTAATTAATTTATTAAAAAGTTCTAGTTCGTTTTATTCCTATGACATAACAAATGAAATTTTAAAAAATCTTCTTATCTGCTCACAATTCCACTAAGTATTATTTTTATCTAGCAATAACTACAGAGTACCCTTCACTTTTTAAAAAAGCTGTTTTAATTACATAACATAAAAGAGGTAATAAAAAGACTGTAACAATTATCGTCCTATTTCTTTGACACGAATATCAAAATTTCTCGAAAAATTAATTAAAGATAGAGTTGTTAAGTTTTTAAATAAAAATAAGCTCTTTTCAAAAAATAAGTTTGGTTTAATTAAAAATTAATCAACTAATGATACACTTATTACAGTTACTCATCATATTTATAAATTCTTATGATAGCAATAAAAATATTAACAGGTATTTTTTTAGGTATACAAAAGGATTTCGATTCTGTGAATCATACAATATTACAGGTTTCAAAGTAATATATTCAAAATAATTGAAAATATTTGTAGCCAATTAGCAAAATTAAATTTTGGTATATCCCAAGGTACTGTCCAAGGCCCATTATTATTTATCATTTACATGAATTGACTATTAAATATGGATGTAATTGGTAAGGTGATCTGTTTTTTAAATGATAGTTTTATTAGTTGATGGGGATAATGAACAAGACTACAAAACGTAAATAATAAATCACTGTTTTGTAACAAATTAGTCAAACTTTGGCTTGACAATTCTGACATGTTATATTTACAAAAGTCTAAGATGCTCAATGATTCATCTCAGTGACTGTACTAATCATATTAACCATAATAAGTTTATATTTATACATAAAACCTCAAACATAAAATACTTAGGTATTATTAGTGATGAAAACCTTAAATGAAATAAACATATTTATTATATTTCTTTACTTATGAGACGTATGGTTTTTAAGTTAAAATCATTAAAATATATTCTAAATATAAGCTCTTTAAAAATAGTATATATTGCATTAACACAATCTATTTTATTATATGAAGTTATAGTATTACGTGAAAATAGAGCTTATGACATTCAAGTTGATTACGCAAAAAAAAAAATTTGGTAAGTATTTTCTGGATTATACAGGTCCATCCTATTTTAATGAAATGCCTTTGCATTAAAAAAAACACATTTTTCTTAATTTTAATAAAAAATCAAAAGATATAATAAATAAAAAATCTATTGTAAACTGGTTGTTAGATTAAATTTAATTGTTTCACATTATAAATTATATTAAAAGTTATGTATGTAATCAGTTTAAGAATTTAACTAAATAAATTATCATTTTAAGAAATTGTAATTAACTCATTAATCCAATCACAAGCTATGCTTAAAGGGAGAAATTAATTTTATGTATTATAATAAAATAAAAAAAAATAAAAAAAATAGTATGGGATGGAATGAATAAATTTTGCTGGCACATTATAGAAGTCTCTAGAAACACTTTTAATAAAAATTATACTTAATAAAGATAAATGTTAATCTACTGTACAATTATACAAGGAATTTGAAACTCTTAATGTTAATGAGCTTTAAAAAAAAAAAAAAGAAAATAATATCTGTAGAGCAAAGTATGTCGGCTTTCTTGTCTATAATTTACTTCTTTTTTATTTAATAAATAATGAAAAGGAAAAAATAATAATGAGTAAAAAGTGTTAGAAAAATGTCCAAATTATTTTTTCACATTTTTAAAATTTTCTTGCACCCACATGTTTCTCAAATTATTATCTATCTATGTTTAAATTTTCATAAAGTTTGGACCAAAAATTGATGGTTTCCGAGTCTTTTTTCTCAAATTTTGGGTAGTTAAAAAAAAAAAAAAAAAAAATGTAAAATTGTGAAATTCAAAAATGACCTCTTTAAAGTACCAACTAGAGGCAAGTTCTATTGCACTTCATTTAGAATCTAAAATATATTCTTTCAAATTCTTAAAATGTACATTAATAACTATAACATTCAACATGGATATAATATAAGGTCTAAAAAATTATTAAATTTAAATTCATTGAAGTTTAAAACTACACTTGGTCAAAAAAGTGTAATTTATGTTGGATCTATATTCTTTAGAAAATTAATATTAATTTAAGTCACTTTAATACACTTAATAAAAAGCAATTAATTACTTAAATCCATTCTCTTCATCTAAACAACATTAAATTATAATTTTTAGATATTTTATACATCTAATTATGTACATCTTGTTAAATAGTTAATAAATAATATATCATGTTTACTTCTATTTCTTATGATACTTTGTTTTTAATTTTATTACTTTTTCTAGACTTAAACTTGTGATAATAAGTTAGTTACAGTTGGTAACACTTATAGTTATACTTAACCTTATAATTTTATTCTATATTCATTACACTCTTACACTAGTCACTCTCTTGTTGTTCATGATGTAGACTAGTGTCTTATTAATTTTTATTTATATTGAAATGTGTTTTAGTGATTCTAATAAAAGTGTTTCAAATAAATCCATCTGCTTATATTAGTATAATATTAAAATTATGTATGTTTCATACCTGAATATTTTCTTAAACTACTTATCCAGTTGAAAACAAATAACACAAAACTCACCATCCCCTATCACAAGCTGTGCTTATTACTCATATTTTTTTTCGTTTCATTATTCCTTATTTAAAGGTTTTTACTGTTATCTCTTTGTAATATTTACATGTATGTAATGTTGTTATAATAAATTAACAAATAAATAAATAAACTACCTAATAGAAGACATATTATTATTTGCAATAAATAAAACATAAAATAATTAACTAATAAGATTATAACTGGGGGTTAGGATTTATATGCATTGCCATATTTTTTTTTGCATCTTTTGATTACTGCTTTTGTAAGCAACAACCATGAATTAGCTCATCTGGAGATGAATAGTAATGTTTTTTTTTTTTGAAAAAAAAATGCATATTTTGACTACAAAAACGCCAAAAATGCATGTTTTATGGAATAATTTATTACATGACATTTCATAGCTGTACAAAAATACACAAATTTCCATTTTATCATATATTTTATTAGAAACTATATAAGTTACAATTTGCCTCTAAAAGGTACTTTTGAGAAGTCATTTTTCATAATTCTCAATAATTTTCACAAAATTTGGGACATACTTCTCTAGATTTAGTAAAATAGAATGAGAAACTAACTTTTAGATTCTGAACAAAGTGAAGAAGCTAGTGTTTTTACAATGATATTAATTTATTTTATTTTTTTTTCTGTGTATAACGTTTTGTATGGAAATACTTGTCCAAAAGTTTCGATCAGTAACTTTTTGAAACCGGATTTGCCTTTAGAATGTACTTTAAAGAGGTAATTTTTTGAATTTCTCAATTCTTCAATTTTTTTTTGGAAAAAAATACTAAAAATTTGACAAAAACGACTAGGAAACCATCATTTTTTGATCCGAATTATATGAAAATTTAGACATGTATACAAAATCATATAAGAAAGATTTTGGTGCAAAAAAGTTTTGAAAATGCGAAAAAAAAATTTGGACATTTTTCCAACATTTTTTTTTCTAATTTATTTTTCTTTTATATTATTAACTTCCCTTGTTCAGAATCGTTTTATTGAAGTAATGATTTATCGTTTTTTTTTTTTAATTCAATACACCCATCAAGAGAATCCCACCCGTCAAGAGAAGCATGTGCGGCTTTTTTTAATCCAAACATTAGGAAAATTTAAAGATAAGATAGACGATAAAATTTGGGAGCAAGAAAATTATAAAAATGTGAAAAAAAATTTAGAATTATTTTTCTTTGTTTTTTTTTTTTTTCATACTTTTCTCAGTAATTAGTGAAGCATAAAACTGCCAAGTAAAAAATAAATATTTTTGTTACCATATTAAGCTTTTAAGTTTTAAGTAAAATTGTCTTGGAGAAAACGAAGCTTCGCTTAAAATCGTATTATTGAAGAAATGATTTATCGTTATTTAAAACTCTCAAGAATATCCCACTCAAGAAACGTAAAATACCTCAAGTGCAAAATAACGTTATTCCTTTCTATTGTATGTATTTATTTAGTAATATTATTTTGGAATATTTTACCATATTTTTATTGCAAATTTATAATGATTGAATTGCATATTTCATCATTTTTTATGGCATATTAATCCTAGCCCTAGTTATAACAATACATATATTTAGATTCTGATCGAAGCGTAGAAAGAAACTAGTGGTTTTACAATGTTCTTTACTTTTTTGTTTATTTTTTATGTGTACACATATACTTATCCAACAGTTTCATGCACTAACTTTTTGGAACAGAATTTTACTCAAGATTATAGGTACTCTTAACAGGTTATTTTTCAAATTTCTCAATACTAATTCGATAAACGGAGGAAACCTATCAACAAATTTAGAAAATTTAGTATAAAATACCATAAACGAAATTTTCATAAAATTTATTACATTAATATTACTAGAACATTGAAATAAATAAAGCTAGAAACTTGATATTTTCACACATTATCAGCAATAGTATAATCCAGATGGAAAAAGATCTCTGGTACCTAATACTTTAATAATAACAACCAAAATTATTGCGAATGAAATATAGACCTAACCAAATATATTGTTGGGAATCGTTTTACCAGGAAAATCGTTTTATGCATACCTTAAAGAATCGTAGTAAGCAAATTCAACTGTTCTGGTTCACAAAACACATACAAATATTGTGTTCATATTGGTATTATACTAGTTATATCAAGTTAATAAATTAATTCAAAATAACTTACGCAGCATCAGTGTATGTTTCCAATTCAATTTTGTAATTTATTGATTTATTTTGGGTAGTTTGAACATCATCATCATCTTCGTCAATTTTGAAAATTGTATTTAAAGCTGGGTCATTCATAGTACATTTACTAAAAAAAATGCCTATTAATTATATACGCACTTACTTTTAACTAAATTATGATTTTGAACATAAGTTTAATAAAAACTTACTCACAAAATTCTCTAAATGTATTTAAGATGTTATTATAAACATATTCTTCGTAAATAGTTTTTTAAAGATTGAACTGTTTAAATTTAATATGAGTTTCTTTGATTAGTACGCCAAGCCACAAAAAATTACATAAAATTATGAATCATGAACTATATATCAACTAACAGCGGCTGTCGAGTGTCTACAGCATACACATTATTTAATATATAGTATTAAATGTTTATGACAATACATATCTGTGATCTAATCCGAGTGTTTAAGAAATGTTGTCGGATTAAGGTTAATAAAGAATATTATCTATATGCTCTGTGATAAAGTAAACGCGGTTAACAACATTTAATCATGAATTTGGTACATTGACTCTTATCACGTAAATATGTGATTAAGAATAAGGCCACTTTCACACGAGACGGTTTTGTCCGTACGGATTTTTTTCCGTACAGACGTTGTTTTCACATACGACAGTTTTTTTCCGTGAATCGTCTACATTTAGTTATATTTCACATTTTTATGACTCAGTTGGCTATCAGCATGAGTCGAAAACGCACCATTGCCATGTGGCTTTTATATCGTCGTTTGCGATTACGTAGAAAACAGCGTATTCGTAAGTACTTTGTTCACCCAATTTAATGAACGAAGAAATGTCATTTAACTCACTTTTTGAGTGAGATAGCAGATGAAAATAAATTTTTCAACTACTTCCGTATGTCTGTTTCATGATGGGTCTGCATTCCACAACAGAGATTAAAATTTCCGTGTCGATATCCATTTTAGATTCTGAATGAAGTGAAGAAGTTAGTGTATTTACAATGATGTTAATTTTTTTATTTTTTTTCTGTGTACAATTTTTCGTATAGAAATACTCGTCCAAAAGTTTCGATCAATAACTTTTTGAAACCGGATTTGCCTCTTGATTGTACTTTAGAGAGGTCATTTTTTGAATTTCTCAATTTTTCATTTTTTTTTTTGGAAATTGGACATTTTTCTAACATTTTTTTTTTCATTTATATTTATATTATTAACTTCCTTTGTTCAGAATCGTTTTATTGAAGAAATGATTTATCGTTTCTTTAAAATTAAATACACCCGTCAAGACAATCCCACCCATCGTGCGAAGTATGTCCGGCTTTTTTCAATTTGATTTTTAAGTGAAATAAATGATTTTTAAGTTTTCAGTAGTTTTGACAAAGTTGACGACTGAAAACCGTGTAGTGTGAATACGCGCGTCTAGTTTCGTAAACCACTGATAAGACGGCGCCGTACTTTTCAGTCGTTGACACGGCGACCCGCACGGAAAAAATTCGTTCACCGTCCATTGTGAAAGCATCAATTGCTTTCATATGTTCACTGTCAATTAATATCCGTACGGACAAAACCGTCTTGTGTGAAACGAACCTTTACATTATTATTTTGTTGTTAAGAATCCCTTATTAGTTGTTTGTAATGTAAGTATTATGAGTTAAATACTGAATTGCAATTTCGATGGTCGCCATCACCATCGGTCAATCGATGCCGATTCGATTCCGGTAGTTAATAGTGCTTTCCACCTATTTGCATTACTGCACTCTCGGTGTAGAACTGGCGCCACGAGCTATTCGAAATGGTTTCAACTGATAACATGATTGATAAGATAAATTCACCAATTTGCATTATTCTGTATTATTACATAAATCGTTATTTTCAATAATTATAAAATGGATAATGAACTCAAAGCACAAATGCTTTTAGAATTGCTTCATTATCTAATGATGATGATAAGGAATTCATACAAGATTATCTTCATAAAAAGAACAAAATTCAAAATTTTCTTGAAATAGTAAATGAATATTCCGATAATGATGTAATATTTCAGCAAATAACTTACTTAAGGTGGTTGAAGCCGGTTGTAAAAATATCGTTTTTAGACCCATGGCTGTGACAAAATTGTGAGACTTTGGTTGGTTCGATTTCTACTCTGTAAAAATCCCAAGATTTCCCAACATCTTTAGATCTTGATCGAGGCGTTATCTGAAATATTTATTTCTGCCTTAGATATTTACAAGTAAAAAATGTATAAATTTGGAAATATTGTTTTTATCATTACAAAGTCATACATTCATATTTTGAAAAATCCCTCGATCAAGATCTAGAAAATATGTCAAGCAATCTTGAGATTTTTACAGAATTAAATTGGAGCCATTCAAAGTCCCACGATCTTGTCACAGCGGAAGTATAGTTTGATTCAAAAAGCGAACTGGTATCAGGCCGTATTTTTATACACTGACATGTGCATGCGAGTGCGCGAATGCTAGACGTGCACGACTTCGTTGGCGGCCGACACTATAGATAGTAGATACCGATAATATTATTTCAAGGAAAAACAGCACACACACATATATTAAATATATAAATATATAGGTATATACCTACTCTGAATCGTGAATTGTATTACCATTATCATTATGAAATAAAAAATATTTTATTTAGTGTTCTAAATGGATAAATCACGCGTTTGTGTGTCTTAGAAACGTGTTCGTTTGAATTAAGTCTGTGCTGCGTGTCATAAACGTTTCTCTTTGTATTTTTTTACGTTTAAAAATGAATAGTAAAAGTGGTTGGCGAAAAGGTTAATGTTTTATCAATGATGTTTATTTATTTATTTTAGATTCTGAACGAAGTGAAGAAGCTTATGATTTTACAATGATGTTTATTTTTTTTTTTTCTCTTTCTGGAAACACTTTTTCGTAAAGAAATACTGGACCAAAAGTTTCGATCAATATCTCTAAAGAACCGGAATCATACCCAGATGGTACTTTAGAGAGGTAATTTTTCCAATTTCTCAATACTTTTTCCAAGCGCTTGTATTATAAAATTTATTATTGTAAATTACAAGAACTGTACATCAAGAGACGGCGTCTCCCCAAAATTTTACACTTAGCTGTATAATTTTGCTCCAATTTTCCATAAAACTAAATATATTTATCCAGTTATTTATATTGTGTATGGGAATATATTTTCATCATAGTTAGTTTTCTTTTTTTTTTTTCGGAAACGCTTTTTCTAATTTAGAACGGACTTGGATAAGTAGTAAGTATGTTTAATTTATATTTCCGGCTAAGAGTAAGTGTATTAAAAAGATAATTTTTCGAAATTCTTAATATTTTTCTAATAACTTGGAAAACCAGTTTTAGTAATAAATCAAAAGGTAAAATAATCAAAAAAAAAAATAGATTTTCATGAACTCAATTTTGGTTATTTAGTCTCCAAAAATAACATTAACCACGAACTAGAAATTGTCACCCTTTATAACAAATAAAGTAGTATGCTCTGGAGTTGATAATCAAAACAATTTTGACCACTATTTGAATAAATATAGAATTTTAAATGTTTCATCTGTTTTATTCAAACAAAATTTTAGGTCCTTTATAATATTTTATTTTTCTTTGTTGATAATCTTCAACAATATTAAGGATCAAATGACACATAACGTTGTTATAGCATATTTTGTACTTACCCGTATCATTTATCGTATCAAGAATAATAAATATTGATTTCATCATAAATTTTGTCAAATGACAGAGCTTAATTCGTGATTGACTAAAATTACAAAACATATTTTGGACCCCCCTCCCCTATATTTATATTATTATGATGGATAACATTGAAAAGACGTAATCATTTCTGCTTATTAATTATTAAAATCAAAATAAATTTATCATGAACAAATTAACTACGCAATATTTTTTTTTCAGCTACGTATCTTGACTTTTCAACTACGCAAAATAAGCCCAAATGCGCTTTAGAATAAGCCCTGGAAGAACATAAAAACTAAATATATTTATGTTGTAGTTATTTTGCAAATATTGTTTCAAACTTTTTATTGTCAAAAATGATCGTTCATAAGTAGGAATTGTCACTGAAAATTTTTCTAAATTCTATAGAAATTTAAAAATATATAAAAAAAATTTATTGTATTACATTGTTGAAGTACGTTAAAAATTTTTTTTAGAAAAGCTTAAGTTTTTGCTAATTTTTTTGGCATATACAAATACAAATTTCTTATAAAGTATCAGCTATGATGTAAAATAAATCAAGAAAAATAATTATTGAATCATGTCGATCTATCTATCTAGCCGAACATAAAAGTTTTAATCGTTCATATGGTTTGTTATTTAAATTATATATTTAAGATCCATTTTGCTGGTGTTAAACTATTTTAATTTCCTTTAGGTAGGTATAATACTATAATAGTAATAAAAAAAAATTCAAAGGGAGGGGTTTGAACACCCAAACCACCCCCCTCCCTGGCTACGCCACTGTAACAAATATTATAAATCGAATAAACGTTAAACTCGCTAACGGTGTGCGCACACGATTGACAAAAATATAATCTCAAATATCAGATATTTCTTGCAGCACACCTAGTCAATTGCACTGCACAGTAGTGTGCCGCGGTATACCGGTTGAGAACCACTGCTCTAGATTGTACTTTTTTGAATTTCTCAATTCTTCAATTTTTTTTTTGTTTTTTTTGGAAAAAAACTACCTAAAATTTGACAAAAAACGACTCGGAAACCAAAATTTTTTGATCCGAACAATATGAAAATATAAACATAGATAAAAAATCATATAAAAAAGATTTTAGCGCAAGAAAATTTTGAAAATGTGAAAATAAAATTTTGGACATTTTTCTAAAATTTTTTTCTCATTTATTTTTTATATTATAAACTTCCTTCGTTCAGAATCGTTTTATTGAAGAAATGATTTATCGTTTCTTTAAAATTCAATACACCCGCCGTCAAGAGAAACCCACCCGTCGTGCGAACTATGTCCGGCTTTTATAATAATAATAATATGTTTTATACCTAATGTGCTGTAAACAGCTAACACGTTATCGGGGCGTTCAGGTGCGGATCCAGAAATTATTAATAGGGCTCGATCAATAGAACTTAATACTAATAGCAGCTAACTTCTAATTACACCTTTATATAAATCTCTATGTAAAATAAATTATATATTTATATCTTTATTAGAAAAAAAAAATTTAATAAATTATCCACTTAATTTGTTTAATTTACTATAATGATCTACTCAGTTTATTTTACGTTTTATATTCCGAGTGGGGTGAAGAAGCTAGTGTTTTTAAAATTATGTTTATTTTATTTTTTCATATAGAAATTCTTGTCCATAAGTTTTGACCAACAACTTTATGAATCAGAATTTTTTTCAAATTCTCAATAGTTTGTTCAAAATTTTGGAAAAACTACTCAAATGTTGACAAAAACGCCTTTAAAGTTTAAAATGATTTATCGTTTCTTTAAAATGTAATACACCTACAAATCCCATTAAATGATCGAATAAAACCCATGATGAGAAATATATACGTACAGCTTTTTTATAATAAATTTATCTACCTACACTTTATTGCATTTCAATTTTATCCAAGTGAGGCAAGCGATTGCGTTAAAAAATATCATATTTTTTAGTCAGTTAATAATTTTATATAAATTTGTGTAGTGTGATTAATGTGACAGGGAGTGCCCGAGCACCCATAGCCCCCTTTGAATCCGCGCCTGGGGGCGTTAAACGTTCGATTTCGAAGTTGTGAACATGCATCAAAAATGGAAAACGCGTAAACATTACACACATCCAAACAGGATATTATTTTGTTATCAAAAATAAAAATAGAAAAAAAAAATTAATAAAAAAATGAACTGACTATTAATAACTTGAACAAAATACTTTTACACACACTCTTGTCGTCGTTTCGTAAGAACATATTACGTCATACATATTTCCTCGTTTTTCGGTTTGATCGTGTGCAGCGTTTTAAATCATGTCGACGGTCGCACGAAGTTCTGATCCCAGCATTGATTTTGCGACGACGCGAACAAGATGAATAATACGCTACACGTTATCGGCAATATGATGGACATCCCGAACGATACGTTCCAGTTGACGGTGTCGGTGAACAGAACACGTGCGATGACCAAATTCATTATGTTACCAATGGAGTTGAACACGTCACACAGCGCAATCAGACTTCCTGCGTATTCTGGAAAATAGTTTTCATTTTAATTAGGAAGGTTCGGATTTGAAGACAAATGCTTATTTTTTTTTTTGGATAGTAATAGTACAAAATTAATTCTTATATAGAAACGTTTTTCATTAAATTTTTAAGATAATAGAGTAATAGACCAACATTTTATTTGACTTTTTTTGCCTTTTTTATCTATAAATTTTTTAGATTCTGAACAAAGTGAAGAAGCTAGTGTTTTTACAATGATGTTTATTTCTTTTTTTTTCTTTTTTTTTTCTGTTAACACTTTTTCGTATAGAAATACTTGTCCAAAAGTTTCGATCAATAACTTTTTGAAACCGGATTCGCCTCTAGATTGTACTTTAGAGAGGTCATTTTTTAAATTTCTCAATTCTTCAATTTTTTTTT
>JAIPRM010005707.1:0-20026 GCA_025469315.1 Stegophylla sp. TES_Ste_2020 | reverse complement strand
TAGGCTTAGGGACTTGTAGCTCTAAAAAATACCCAAATATGCACCAAAAAATGGCCAAATTTACACTAAAATATGCATCTAAAAAATAACCGTATATGCACTAAGATATGGCGAAAAAAATTAAGTATAACAAATATGTGGTAAAATTAAGTATTTATTTTATTAAAATTTAATATAATATTATTAGTTGAATTGAAAATGATTTATAATAAATTGAATTTTTAAAAGGTATACATTTTTTTTGGTTTAAATTAAATAACTATTATCGGCTATCGCCTATCACCTATCGGTTGATATCGAGCGGACGATACGGTCGATATGGATTATATATAGCATATTACTGGAAATATTAATATATTTATTTTTCCGATCGCTTTAAATATGTTGAAAAAATTGTCAAAATATGCAAAATATGCATTAAATTTTTAAAAGAAGCACTTTTCTGCAAAATTTAGCAAATATGCAAAAATATGCACTTTTAAATTTTAGATCTGATATCATGGCACCGAGAAATGAATTTATTCCGCACTCTGCTATTTTTAACAATAATTAACAAAACTATGCAAATGCTAGAAGTCCCTAAGCCTAGTAATAAATAATGAAATACTAATTTTATTACTTATTAATCATTTATGTAGGTCACTCATGATATTTATAACATAAATGATCATAGTTATTGTGTTTTAAATTCATTTATGGATTTTTTGGAAAACATTAATTTAATAAATATCCCATCCAAGTGGTTTATAGATACATGTGAAGTGAACTGCATTTTACAAGTGTACTTTGTACACTGGAAGATGAAAGCGCTAGTTGTTGGTAAAAATAAGAGGACTCAGTTTGCGGGTCACCTTATCAGTTCTCGATATGCAACCTGTATATCTTAAATCGTGGCCTTAACCTACCTGCCTTCCTATCGAGTTGAGATCACATGCGAAAAGTCGACCATTTAAGCGGCGAGATAACGTCCCGGAGCGAGAGAAAGGTACTAATTTATTATTGGACAACGCGAAAGAGAAGGCGGAACTCGACACCGGCGTGGGAGAAGACACCGGGAAGAAGATAACAGGTGCTCGCACGCACGCGTATCACGTCGGTAACTAATTGCATCCCTGGAATGTCGATCTTCATCCGGTCGAATAGGAAAAACGGAGGTCGGAAAAATCGAAAACGGTCTCGAAAATAGTTCCGGGGACGAAAACCTACCTCAGAGGGCGACAAACGCCGACGAAAAAGACGCGGGGAATAAAAACGAATAATATAGAAAGAAATAGAAAGAATAGAAGATAGAAGATAGATATAGAAGATAGATAGATAGATAGATAAGGTACTATGGAGCTGCTCCTATGAAACACTCATGTCACAGCAGCTGCTGCTGCTGCAGCAGAGGAGTGAACGGCACTTGACCAAAAATGATAAAGAATTCGATAAGTAATAAAGATTTTAATTTGAAAAAGTAATGCCAACCGTTGTCAGCAAAATTACCATACATTTTATTGATATTAAATATCAAGTTTTGATAAAAGTTATATTACTATATAATCTATATATTATTCCAACATCAAATATAGTTTTAAGTGGTAATTGTAGCAAATGAAATATTATATACCTAAGCTAAACAAAGGATGCTATATACTGATCAAGGTGTTAAATGTTGGTTACTAAGGATTTTGTGGCTATTCGAGTTACCATGAAATAATGTATTATAAAATACAGGATAGTACAAATTACAAATATATAAAGAAGCCTAACACAATTAGCTGCTTATTATAATATAATATAATATAATCTTTTTATATATATATATATATAATACTAAATTATACACTATATACAGTGTATTAATATTTAATAAAGTATAGTTATTAGTAATGTAATAAAATAATATTTATCCTTTTAAAATCATATTCATCATGAATTCATGACGTATTTAAAATCTACATTTGACATATATTTCACATAAATACATAAATATATTCTAAAATAAACAAAAACAAATATAATTATTACCATAAATATAATATAACATAGGATATATAACTATATGATATATAACAATATAATATATATCATATAGTGAAACAGTTTACATACGAAGGGAATAAAAAAAACTGTAGCTTTATATTTTTCATAATCCGAAGTTGGCAACAGATTCGTCATGACAATTTTTTCGTCCTATGCTCTTATCATTTTCGGTCAAGTGCCCTCAACCCACAGCAAAGCTGATGCATTCATAATATTTGTGGTGATTACGGAGTGCTTATAAAGACCTTGATAAAACTTGTAAACTGTTTGGAACTACATTTCTACCACAATGAACTGATCAAAATATTTTATTGTTTTTATCTGTTGCTAGTTTGATACTTAAGTTGTGTTTATTGAATAATTTGTGCTCCATTTTAATATAATAGACTCGTTTTTAATTATTCTTAATACGTTTTGTTATATTGGTGACTGATTTTACATTATTTTTCGAATATTGCGTTTATTAGTGTCTGTGTTTACATAATTGTCATTTGAATTGTATTCTTGTGTGACAGCAACAATAATAATAATTGTAATTAACTTTTTATTAATTAAAGGCTGGTAATTATTATTCTAGTATATGTGATTTTGTTTATATATGCTATTGAAATTATTGTTGTTGTCTTATTATAGGGTTTGATAGACATTTTATATATTATGTTGTTTTGCAATTTATTATGCTTAACAATTTTTTTGATCGTACCACATAATTATTAAATTGGTTGCTGCACTTTTTAATTATTTTGTTTTACTTTATGTAATATCACCAGAACTTAAGCTGGAAAAAATCCATGGAAACTCTACCTCTGATTCAGTTTTGAAAGTTCTGTATGAATGTAATGATTATTGATGAATTATTCAGGAAACCAAGAGCCGTTTCGAGAAAATTAAAATAAATATTTTATTTATTACGATGAAAGCATTTAACTTACTATTTTCTTATATCTATAGCAATTTTAGCCAACAGTGAGCTCTCTACTTGTGTTTTTTCTGATTACACCTTTATAGATGTGGAAAATTTATTCAATATATAATATATTATAACTAAGTTGAAATTATAAATAATACATTTTATAGTATATTGTACATGTAAGGACAAAATGTAAATGACTAATTTATAAGTAGGTGCCTGCTCAAATATTTTACCTACTTGCAATTTTGTGAACACTAAAATTTTATATCCTATACATTTTTAAATATAAATTTTTAATAAAGATGTGGTGTTCTCTTAAATTCAAATTTGCTAACAAAATATTTATTTATTTATTTATTTATTAATAATAACGCCCCGAAGAGCAAACAGTACAGAACATATTTTGTAAATTAGATATAACATTAAATACATATAAGATAATTAAAAAAAATATATATATATATAGTAAATATAGTAAGTTAACAATATTACAAATAATCTAATAGAAAATAATAATGAAATACTACAGTAACAAGAAAATTACATATTTACATTTATTTGAAATTACATTTTATTATGGTATTAGTGAATAATGTTAAGGAGGAAGCTTTTGAAGTGCTGTCAGTGGTTGGGGTCTGAATCCCCTTGGGCCTCCCTCCACTTTAACGCCTGATATCACTGCACTAGATGAACTATTTTATATTAGATATTTTGGAAAATTAACTTAATTTCTTATGCTTATAATACTGTTTAACTTCAATAACTTAAATTTAAGTCAAATGAAAAACAATTAGCTAAGTTTTTGCTAAATTAATAATGCCTATTTAAATCATAATAACTAAAAGTATCAATGTAATTTGTTATTGATTAAGTTATTATTTATTTTCAGCTTGTCAAATTTGTAAAATGAGACACGTATATCCACATTCAGTACCAAATTATGCAGCGTGAGTAATCATAAATATAGATATAAAATAATTCTTAAAAGAATCAATTATTACACAATTATATATATAAAAAAAAATAAATTATAAATATAAAATAAAACAAATTCTACGCTTTACTATAAAATGCTAGAATTTAATGATGAGATATTACTTATGTATACAAATAGTTTTTATATGCAGGACATTTATTTACAAAAACAATGTTATATGTTTAAATGATCTGAGTAGATAAAAATATTCTAAGATACAATAAATGTTACAATACATTTTTTACATGTACATTTACGGAACCATGAACATCTTAAAAAATTAATAAATCAAACATATATTATTTAAATTTAAAGTTAGTTTGTACCAACCTACCAACTTCATTAATATTATCATTAAAAAAAAATAATTTAAAACTTGTTTTTACAGTAGGATCTTGAAATTAACTAATATGTATTTATTTGAATTATTCTTTATTTTTATTGAAAGAACCAAAAAGTACAACATTAGTTTATTGTTTATATGATACTATGGTAATATGTTAAAATGTTTAAACTACAGACTATAAAATTCAATTTATTAAAAACCTAATCCTTGATTGTATATAAAATATAAATCTGTATATACATGTTATAAATGGTAATGAGTTTGAAAATTGATCATGAACTTATATAACTTATTCTTACCAAGTAATGGTAACTACTAGTATCAAATATTTAGTACGTGGCATTGCTATAGAATACTGACCAGTCTGTTATTGTCACCATAACTATTTAATTGTATTTCATAAATATATGTAGCAACATTTACTCAAATTCAAAAGCTTTGATTAGTTCAATTCTTAGCGTATTTAGACATGTTACCTAGTTGATTTAATATACTATAAATACTATAATTTACTATTTTGTGCATAAATATCATATTAGAAAAACTGTTATTTGCCTTTTATTTGTCTGATAGAATTGAATAAATGTAGGTATTAAATATTAGTTTTAAATTCTATGTTCATGACATTAAAATGTTTTATTTTTGTTATAGCCAAAGTCAAATCATGAACTCACAGCAAGCTGAAGTAGAATCTAATGTCAATGAATCCAATTATAATGATACTATTGATTCAAATCAAGTAGTTTCAAGTACTACGGATGATCAATTGTTAAAAAGTAAAGATGCTATTTAATTAATATTTTTTATTCAGGTATAATTTGTATTTTCTGTTTTTATTTTATTTATAAAACACTTGATTCTTTCAATATTTATTCTTTATAATTAAACCATTTAAAAATACAGTGAAACCTCTGAATAGCGGACACTCTCGGTTGCCAAAATTTTGTTTGCTATTTAGAGGAAAACATTTTTTTTAATAAATTAATAAATTCAATAATTTTATTTTATATTATTTTTACGTTGATTAAATATGTACATTGTACATACATGATAAAACTAACATTTCTGAAAAAAATCTACTACTTTAGTTTATGCATAATAAATTTGCACTACAATAAACGCAACTAAACGTACATAGGACAATGCATTAGTTGCAATATTTCGTGGACGCGATAATATTTCAATGACTGAACGGTTAAGATACGATTTTTATATATGTACACATAAGATAACTTAATACATAATTGAGATTTTTATTCTGATATTCCAAAATAATTCTTAATTTAAGATAAAAATTACTAATATCAATGTCATAAAAGTGTCCTGTATTTAGAGGTTTTCCTATACAAAAGTAGTGAAAATGTCCCCGTCCTCGAAAAAATGTCCGCTATCTGGAGGTATCCACTATTTAGAGGTGTCCGTTAAGGGAGTTTTCACTGTATTAGTTTTTTAATTAGATTTTACCTCATTTATATGTACCGAATCTATATCAAATTTGAAATAGCATTTGGGGTTTTAATTTATGTTTATCGGGGTAACTAGATTTTATCTTATTTCTCCCTTTATATAAATCTCATATTTCACTTTAAATGTTGCCATGTAGGTACTTACTATTTTTTTGTGTTGTAATTACTTTTTGGGTAGTATTTGTACTCAAGTTAATACATATTCTCAAAATTATTTAATTGAATCGTAAATATGTTTGGCAATTCTTAATTAAATTAGTTTTATATTAAATAAGTAAACTTAATGTGTATTAAGTTAAATCACCTCAATATATACTTATAAAATGTTACACTTCATAATAAAATATGTTTTATTGTATAGTACATTAATTTTTATTTTGCTGGCAAGATAGTTAAGTTATGTTTCTAAAATATTCTCATTTTGCTTGAGCATTTTGTTGTTATTTAGTTTTCAGTTGTCCACATTGCAATAATGTCTATGTTTTGTATACATATTTTATTTTTATTATGGTGTCTCTAGAAAATTAAAACCTTTAAGTATAAATTGATTTTAATTTTGTTTTTCATGAAAAAGAAGAAAATTCCTATGTACGACTAATGACTATTTTATCTTATTTTTTTATGACATTGTGGTTTTAAAAATATAATTGAATAAACAATATTGGTATCTTATGTTTTTATTGACACACATATTCTAAGTACAGTTAAAATTGTGTATAGTGATAAACTGGGTTTAATGATCTCAAATTGAAAGTCCTTATTATGACATCTGTTATGACATCAACTATATAATGACTATTTGGGTATTATATAACAACAAAAGTATTAAAAACTAAGATTATTTGAATATGTGTTTAAAATACTAAATAAATAATTATACTACTACTGTATATATTTTAGCCACAATTTTATGATAAAAATCTAATTCATTTATAATTCAGTCAAAATATATAATGATATCAAGTTCATATGAATGTATGGTTAAATTTTTAATTTTTTTTTTATCATTTTCGCTATACTGGCTATAAGCTATTATGATCAATTTGGTTAAGTAATTTTCATCCTTTCAATAAAGATATATATATATTTTTTAAATGTATCAAGTTCAAGAAATGAACTAAAACATTATTAAAAAATTAAATTATGTTTTAGTTATTTAATTTTTTAATAATGTTTTAGTTCATTTCTTGAACTTGATACATTTAAAAAATATATATATATATATATCTTTATTGAAAGGATGAAAATTGTCTTAATATATTTACTATAGTATTTACTGTATTTTAATTAAATACATTTTATTAGAAATAATTCAATTTAATTTATAGATACAGTTAATTCATCTGAAATGTCAGTATCATCTAATGAAGATAGCAAAGATAAGACAAAGACAGTTGAGCGTAAACAAAGATCCATATCTAGTTCTTCAAATGATTCATCACGTTCACAATCAGTATCTACTGTAGAACCAGCTTCTGAGTCTCGTACTAGAGATAAATCAAAGTCTAAATCACGTTCAAGATCTGTATCTCAAACTCGATCAAAATCTAAATTTCGTTCAAGATCCAAATCATCTGAATTATCATCAGATAGCTCCTATTCTTTTAAAAAAAGTAAAATAAAACGTAAAATTGAATCTGATTCTTCAGATGACGACCTTCAAATTCAAAATGAAGATGATTTTATGGATGAAAATAGTCAAGGTAATGTTACTAATAATAAATACAATTGATTTTAAAAATTAATTTTATGCTACATGTTTTTTTATTCTTTTTTAGATTCAAAAGATAAAATACAGAAAAAAAAATTTAAAAAGGTTAAAATTATGTCAGATTCAGAATCTGAAGATGATGATGACAAAAAAAGAAGTCTAACTGTAAGTATCAACATTTTAGATTAATAATTTTTTTTTATAGTATTAGTTAAATTATATAGCCACGCGATGAGCATGTTATATCTGATGATGAAAATACGGAAGAGATTTTGAAAAATGATGAAGTATTGCCCGAATTGTCTGATGATTCTGATAAAGAGGATGATCCGATTGATATTACTGGCACAAGCACTGCTATTAATAATGATGTAGATGATCCAGATGACCCTGAAACCCATAATAGGTAACAAAATTAAATTATTAAGTTCATTCAAATGTAAGGGTAAGTTTTTTATATCATCATTATAAATAAGCAAATTAACTCTCATGTTTTTTTAATATCTAAGTATCCCACTTAATATTCCTCTAATATTATAGATGTGAATGTTAATATTTGATACTATATACCCCATTCAAACTGTATCTCGTGACTGTCAATGGCATCATGAGTATTGGTCAAGGTAGTCACAACACAAAAAGGGGAAATAATCTAACAAAGAATATTTTTCATATGAATAATCCTGAAATCCCCCCCCCTCAGTGAAATTTTCATTAAGTACTGGATAACATGTATTTGGGTTATTAATGTTGAAATAAAGTCATACAAGAAATATAATGAGACAACATAATATAGTCGTCTGTCATAGCGTGTGCATGTGTGTTCTTTTTATTTATTGTGCTGTGCACCTTTATGAGTATCCTTCAATAGTTACCTTATTTATCTTTATATCAGTTTCACAATATGGCTTTGTATGGGACCTGTATTGTGAGTATTAAACGTGGACATAACAATTCAATTTCATGTTATTCTTACTCTAAATTATACCACCTTATTTGTGTTTTGCTAAAACAAGAAGATACTGATTATTTGAATAGTTCAAATAAATTATGGTCTTGTGGTTCCTGCTTAAAAAAATTTAAAAATACTATTTCTGTCACTAGTAACTTTGCTAATCCACCGTTTTCACTCTCTACTGCTGAACCCAATTTGGAATTAATTATCAGTCATCTTCAAGTGATTAAGTTTTCACTTACGCACAGAACAAACTAAGCTTCTTGATTTAATTCCTCAATAAAATGAGAAATTAAACTCTTTTTTTAAAAATTTCGTAATATTTTTGCTCAGCTATCGAGTCTTAAAAATTAAATTGTCGCACTTTGTAACGATTAAACTGTTATTAAAGATTGCGTCGACCTGTTGGAATCAGCTGCTCCAAAGTGCAATGTTAATCAAGACATGTTCACCGAGTTTATTGACCGTCAAAATCGTTCTAAAAATATTATTATTTTTAATGTGCATGAAAAATCCAATCACAATAATACATCTGATACTGTTACAGTAACATGCATTTTTGATAAGCTTGGAACTGACATAAAACTAATTAAGATTAATCGTTTGGGTAAACCAAACAACAAGTCTCGTCAACTAAAAATCGAATTGCAATCGGCTTCAGATGTATTTAAAATCCTAGGATTATAACGTCTTTTGAAATCAGATCAAATATTTAATGATATTTAAATTATGAGTAATAAGTCACTCTTATCAGCGAGAATTTCTATGTGATCTTCATAATCAGTTAAATGAACGAATATCAAAAGGGGAGCGAAATATTACAATTAAATACATTAAGGGTCATCTAAATATTGTTTCTGTGGTTCAAAAAAACTAGTCATCAACTCAAAATTTCTTCTATACTATCAAAATGTTAGAAGTATCGTTTCTAAAATCAACACTTTAATTCCTATATTAAATTCCTTCCTTTTTGATTTAATTATATTTACTGAAACATGGCTCTCACCAGCCATATGTAACTCTGAATTGCACTTTGTTAATTATTCAATTTTTCGATGTGATAGATTTGACGTACGATTTTCGAGATTTTTTCTGGTCAATTAGACATACATGTGAATGAGATTATATTAAAACATCAAGTTTTAATATCAAGAATTAAAAATTTTATTACATAAAAACTAACAAAAACCGATAAATTTCCAATATTTTCAAAATGTTATACTTAGCTCAAAACTGTTCATATGTTTTTGAAATTTTTATAAAGTATTCTCTTGACCATTTTTAATAGTTGGAGAATGTTTTAAGTTTAAATTATTAAAGTTATTTAAGCTGCATTATTTTTGACGTTATGTTAAAAAACAATTTTCAGTTTTATGAATATTCTGGTAAATTAATAAACATTACTGTAAAAAAATTAGCTTCTTCGTTCCATTCAGAATCTTAAATAAAATAAGATTCAGGGGCGTTGCCGGGGGCTGGTTGAGGGGGTTGAAGCCCCTCCCGAAAATTCAGGTATTTCTTTTTTGAGAACGGGAAGGTGGAAGGCGATTGTCCTTGTATCCTTCACTAGTATCTTGAATCATAGGCGCAATTAAGGAGGACTTAGGAGGTTCAGCTACCCATAAAAAATCACTCAGATCCTCCCACCTATATTTTTTGAAAATTGCTGAAGGTTGACATATTTAAGCATGTTAAGTCTTTGGAGGACTAAATCAATCAAATGAACATGTTAGCCCCTATAAAATTAATCCTAATTGCACTAATGTATTCAACTGATCAGCCCCTCCCGAAAAAAATTCCTGGTTACGCCACTGTATTATTTCTTAAACACTTTAATAAATTAACATAAATATATTTATGCTATTAATATATTAAACTAAAGAAATATTGTATGAATAAATTACATATAATATATTGCCATTAATAATTAACATTAATAATTAATATTAATATTGCTAATTGTATATTTCTAGCAATATACAGAATTTAGAATTTTGTAATTAAAATTACAAATTAATAAGTGTTAATAATTATATAAATAATAAATGGCAGTATTTATTCAATCTTGAGAGTACACATTAAAATGACTACTTCAATATAAATTATAAATGTATAAACAATGGAAAATATTAAATGTAAATAAAAGTATAAAATATCTTGTAACTGAAGAAAATATAAAAAATGATAGGCCTTTGTTTAATGGGTGCTATTTAGTGGAATTTAGTTGAACAAAAAAAAGAAGGGCAAGAAGGGCACTTGTATAATATTTCTATTAACAAATAATAGGTAAAGTGTTATCACATTATTTTTTCTACACCATGGTCTAAAGTAAGAGCTAGTAAACATTAATTATTTTTAAATAGTGGTAATCCAGTGTCAGACTTTGAGCTTATGATGATGAGAAAGAAAGAAGAACAATCAATGAAACGCCGTAGAAAAGATATTGATATTATTAATGACAATGATGATATTATTGCTGGATTAATTGGTGATATGAAACATGCAGCAGAAGTAATTTGATTTTTTTTTTTTCTCGTATATAGTTAAATATTCTACTATAAATAATATAATGAAATAAAATGTTGTAAATGCTCAATATTATCTTTTTAAGACACTCAAGAATTTAGTTTAATTATTATAAAACTACCTAATTCAATATTTTGATAATTTGAAATTTGTTTAGTGTGATCGACAATTAAATAAAGAGGGAAAACCTGCAATTAATAAAATAACCATGTTGCCAAAATGTTTATCGCAGTTAAAGAAACATAATTTGATGCTGGCTTTTATAGAACATAATGTATTAAATGTTTTCACTGATTGGTTAGCACCTATGCCAGATAGAAGTTTGCCATCTTTACAAGTGCGAGAGTCGCTGCTGAAACTTTTAGCTGATGTAAATTCTAAATTAAAATTTTGTCTAACTATATTGTATTAATCTATTATTTTTATATAACAGTATCCTCCAATTGAACAATCTACTTTGAAGTATTCCGGAATCGGTAAAGCTGTCATGTATTTGTACAGACATCCCAAAGAAACTAAAGAAAATCGTGAACGCGCTGGTCGTTTAATTAATGAATGGGCTCGTCCAATTTTCAATTTATCAACTGATTTTAAAGGTAAATTAATTATGGAAAATATTTTTATTTTTTAATGAAAATACCAACTTTGATTATTTTTTAAAGCAATGTCCAAGGAAGAAAGAGAAGAAAGAGATATAGAACAAATGCAGATGCCCAGGCGAAAACGCTCTAGTGTAGATGATAGCACTACTAAACACGACGAAGAAGATGATGATGACGATGAAAGGTAAATTTTCTCATTTAAAATAGTTTTTTCTCAGTTTTAAAAAGTATAAATGATAAATATCTTTGATATATTTTTATTTCAGGTGTAAAATAGCATTTTTTATTTTATAGTATATTTATTGGTATTAGAAATAAATATAAAATGTTCAGTGCATAATTTAGCAGATTTATTAAAACAATTATTTGGTAGTAGTTAAAAAGATGCTAAGTAGATAAAAATAAATAAAAATTTGTTTTAATAAACCAAAAACATGAAATACCATATTGGATTTTGATTTTGTAAAATATATACATGATTTATGCTAGTTATTTTTTAAATTTTATTTAATAAATATGATGAATTATGCAGTAAATAAAGCAATATTCAATTGCAATAATTTCTAGTAAATGTCCAAAAATTGACAATTATTTTTTATGTTTTTATCTTAATGAATTTGTAATAATTTTTCATGTAATTTTTCATCATCTCAGAATTTGTGAAAGATAAATTTTTTTTATTATTAAAGGAATAAAAATGGAGATATCCTTATTTGCCGCGGAAATAGGACTTGGTCACAGAAATGTATAGAGATTTTTGTTTTTACCAAGTGTTATGGGAAAATTATATTAAAAGATGAAATATTAAAAAGCAATAATTTTGTTATAATGTTCAATTTTTATTCAACTTTTATTAAATATATAAAGAGCTTAGAACAATTTCGGAATTTATTTTTAATTGGATATTTCTGTCTTTGCATGTAATTAGGTACTGCAAAGGAGAAAGCAGTTTTTGCCACAGAAATGAGAATGGAGATTGCTATCTTTGTTGCAGTTTACTAGTTTCAGGGTCAAATAATCAAATGTTTATTGTTTATTAGCAATTGTTAATTATTTATTGTTAATTAATAGAATTTAAATGAATTAACTACCCGTTTTCTGTAGTATACTTCCATAATCAGTGTACTTATTTCGCGTAGTGTATCGACACGATTGTTGTTGCAATATTCTCGTCATCGCATCATTGGAGACCGACGTGTTTGTTGAGATGATGCAGCGGTGCCGTACGTCAAAAAAACGCACGTGTGAACACTAAATTTACGATGCCGCACGTCAAAATAACGCACGTGTGTACCGAGCCTTAAAGTACCCTCCCGTCCTACTCGCTCCACTGCTCCCTTCTTCATTCCTCCACAAATTTCCAGAAAAATTCTCCCATTGTTCGCCTAATGCGCATCGCCAACCATGACCCCTCCTTTTTATTATAAAATGTTTAATTAAATTTGTACTATACTTTTGTAATTGGGCTTGTCCCGTTTTTATATTAAAATAAAATAAAATAAAAATAATCGTGATTAACATGGATCCTAATTTTATCACTAAAAAATATCAAACCGTTTGAGAAATATTAATTTATAAATTACAATTTCCCAGATATAATAGCGTGTCTAATACTAAAAATATAGTCATCATACTTTAATTTTTTTTTTTTTTATGTTATGAATCCTATTTATTTTTTATTTTTTTTATGTGTCAAGTTGCATAATGTGTATATAACTTTTGTACATGAAGACTTAATTACTCAGTAAAAAATGGTGTATAACTAATACATTTTATAATGGTCCCATTTATACAAACTGAAGAACTGAAGGTAGGCATTTCATAAATATTAAACAAAAAAAATTATATCAACGGGTTCATTTGTTTTAAAGAATTTGAACATAAAAAAGTTATTTTTTCTGCATTGAACATGAATGTGAATGAGTTGAATTTTTAACTTACATTCCAAAAATTATAAATAAGTATACTTAATGCATATTTTTTTACCAAAGTAGTAATAAAAAAAAAAATATTTTTTTTTATTTTAATTAGAGATTTGTAACCTTCATTACATTGAGAAATATAACAATTTTTGTACATTTTTAAAAAAAATATGTAGGCACTAGAACATTAATAGATACTTAAAACTACCAAATTTGAGCAAGTTCCATATACAAGGATACAAGTATTTTACAAGTTCAAAACAAACTTGAAACCTGAATAGTATACTTGTCTACGAATGAATCAGATATTAAGTGATATAACTATATAAGTACTCTATGCATAATATATCCTCAAATCATGTATAAACCATAGAATAATTTAATTTAAATATTCTATGGCATAAACTTTGATTATATTGTTCCTTGTAAAATTGGAAAATATTTTTCCAATTTTATCTACTCTGTCTTACTATCTAGGCTCTCTAGTTTCATGGCACTATGTCTGTGTGAGGGATCATTTGTGAGAAAATCTAATGCTTATTTTGTATGAAAATGCTATAAAAGTGTTTAAAAAATAATTTTGTGAAAAAAATTAAGATAGTTGTCTTTGCCGCCTAAAGCCTCGTATGTATAAATTTTATTGTAGTCTTTATGATTGTTTATAGTTTTATATAATTTTTATTTCTATGAGCTGTATGATACAAAAAACATGTATTTAAACTATAAAGATTCCTAGTTAAAAATAATGATTATTTTTGTTTATGTTGTAGTCCAAAAACATTAAAACCAGGTGACAAAGGTTGGATAGCTAGGGCACGTGTGCCAATGCCATCCAATAAGGATTATGTAGTCAGACCAAAGTCAATAACAGATGCTGATATTTCAAGAGTAAATTAAAATACATTAAAATACATAGAATCATTTTAGAATAAACTTTATTTTTTTCTAAATTATAGGCTGTAAAGCGTCCAATGAATCGATTTGAAAAACATTTGAAAAATTATATGGATAGCAAGAGAAATAATCAATCTAAACGTGCTGTTCCAATATCAATTGAAGGAAGAAAAATGGGATTGTGAACATTAATCTTATTTCTGATTAAATGCTATTTGATTTATTGAAATACTTTTTGAATTGCTAATCATGATCATCATTGATAACTAGTAATTCATTTATTTAGTACTTATATAACTCAGTGATTTTTTTTTTTTTAACTATTAATTAAATAGAACTTAAGTATTTTAAATAGATAAATATTTGAATTAATTTTCATAGTTTTTAAAATTATTTCATCAAATTAATTTTATCTTTAAAAAAAATAAACTATATTAAATACAATCTTGCTTATTGTCATTAGACAAAATAAATATTTTCTGAAAACCATTCATTAAAAAATTATTTTTATTTTTACCCTTTTCTGTGAAAGTAATGTGTGACTAAATTGTTGTTTATACTTAAATACTTTTGAGAACATATTATACACTTGGGTTGTAAATCAACCAAATAAAATTCAAAAATAGAATATTCCCATATTTATGATTACAATGTCTTTTGTTGTTTTATTATTTTTTTGAAAAAAAAATTTAAATATTTTTTGGTATTTGTATTTCTAAATTTTTTGACAATTTTTGGAACGGTTTTACAAACAAAATAATTTGTTCCATAATTTGATCCTACATATAAATATAACCACCATACATATATAGGTTCTATTAGTGTTCGTATGTTTAAATTTTTTATTTGTAATTAAGTTAGTGGACTTCGAAATTGCTTTAGTAGGCTGCACAACCTAAAAGATTGGGAACTGCTATATTATTAATATATAAATGTAATGTATTTAATTTATTAAGTTTTTAATGTGAAAACAAAACTACAAAATTATTATGTACTACATTTTACTATGATGTTATTTTAGATTCTGAACGTAGTGAAGAAGCTTATGATATTACAATGATGTTTTTTTTTCTCTTTCTGTAAACACTTTTTCGTATAGAAATACTTGTCCGAAAATTTCGATCAGTATCTCTATAGAATCGGAATCATACCCAAATGGTACTTTCGAGAGGTAATTTTTCCAATTTTTCAACACTTTTTCCAAAAACGGGGATAAACTGTCGAAAAATTGACGAAAAACGGCAAAATACCCAATTACCGAAATTTCCGTAAAACTGAAAATTACTTTTTGACATAACTTCTAAAATAATGCAGCTAGAGACTTGAAATTTTCAACAATTACTAAAAATAGCTACGAAAACATCTCATAAAAATTTCAAAAAGATTTGATCAATTTTGAGTTAAGTAAGGCTTTTTGAAAATTTCGGAAATATCTCATTTTTTGTTAGTTTTTATGCAATAAAACTTTTGATATTAAGACTTGAAAATTTAACATGATCTCACTGACATATGTGTCTAATCGATCTGAAAAAATCTCAAAAATCGTTAGTCAAATTTTTTTTTATAACCGTTTGAAGTTAGAATTTCGACGTAATTCGTTAGTTTTACTTAAAATTACGCACTTTAACGTACATATAAGAAAATTGGCTTAACCGATTGTTTTGAAATTTGGTAGCTAGATAGAAAATTTCATTGCGAATATTTTGTTGCAATAAAATTTCTTACGGACAAAGAATTAAACATTTTACAAGGGTAAGACTGAAAAAAACTCGAAAGTACTATATGTATTTGTTATTTGCTTATCTTATCATGCGTATTTTTCGACGCTAAATTTAATAGGATACAAGTCAGTAATTACAGTGTGGCCTTTGTAATGCCGCCCAAATACATTTCTAAGAACCACAATGCCTTATCAATTGTCACATATTACATGGACCGCCATGTATACACTATTATATGTAAATGTATATTGTATATGTATATGTTTACACTATTAAATAACAGTATCTAACCTACTATCATTGATTATGCTACTATCTTTTATTTATATTATTAACTTCCTTCCTTTTTACAATGTTGTTTATTTTTTGTGCTATTAATTTGAGGGGCAGAACCTGTGTGGGAAGGGGCGAATAGACAAAAATACATTAAATAAACATCGACTTTATACTTTTCATTTTACTTTTTTTAAATTCGTAGGAGGCACATCACCTCTCCTAGTAGATCTACATCTTAGAAATCTGTAGTTGTATAGTGTATACTTTTTAATTTTATTGTTTTATTCACTTAATATCATATTTTGTTACATGTTAATACATTTTTAGTGTATATTTCAATAATACATTAATTGAATAAATGCATGCATATTTCGTACGTTATAGTGCATATAATTCCGGGTCTGATATTTTTTTTTTCTTATATTATTAACTTCCTTCGTTCAGAATCGTTTCACTGAAGAAACGATTTATCGTTTCTTTAAAATTTAATACGCCTGTCAAGAGAATACCACCCGTCGTGCGAAGTATGTCCGGCTTTTTTAAAATTTTTTTTTCTCTTTCTGTAAACACTTCTTCATATAAAAATACTTGTCCAAAAGTTTCGATCATTATCTCTATAGATCCCGAATTACACCCAGATGGTACTTTGAAGAGGTCATTTTTCGAATTTCTCAATACTCTTCCCAAAAATGAGAAAATTTGTCAAAAAATATGCAATTATCGGAATTTCTGTAAAATTGAAAATTGCTTTTTAACATAGCTTCAAAAATAATGCAACTAGGGACTTGAAACTTTCACCAACTACTAAAAATAGTCTGAAAACATTTTCTTACAATTTTAAAAAGATTTGATTAATTTTGAGTTAAATACAGCATTTTAAAAATTTTGGAAATTTCTCATTTTTTGTTAATTTTTATGTAATAAAATTTTTGATTTTTGATATTAAGACTTGAAAATTTAATATGATCTCTCTAACATATATATCTATATTGACCTGAAAAAATTTCGAAAATCGTAAGTTTTACTTTTTTCTCTATAACCGTTTGAAGTTAGAATTTCGAAGAAATTTGCTAGTTTTACCTAAAATATCCACTTTATTGTACATAAAAGAAAAATAGTACGACCGATTTTTTTGAAACTTGGTATCTAGATAGAGAATTTCATTGCGAATATTTTGGTGTAATACAATTTCTAGCTGACAAAAAATCAAATATTTTTCAAAGGTTTGATTAAAAAAAAAAAAATCGCAGAAAGTACAGACAAAGGTAGGTAATGTTTTTCGCTTATCTTGTGTATTTTTCGACGCTATTATATTTTACATACAATATACTCCACGCCACGAAGACCGTCAGTCTGTCGTCAATGTGATTCGCCATAAGATGTTAAATTTATGTTCCATTTATTTTTAAAGACATCGCCAAAATCAAAATTATTTTAATCATCTTTGGTATTTTTGAGTCTACATTATATTATAATACATATTATGGCTATGGGTCTTTGGGCCGACAACCGTATTGAACGGAAATATATTTATACGATCCTTTTTTGCTAGTATTATTTATTGCGCTGCGGGACATGGTGCCGTCTGTGCGAGACAAATATTCGTCATCATAGAATACCGTCAAACCGTTGTAAGACCTGGGCAGACTTGCGTGGTGCACTTCCCACAAGCTCCCTGGTTCCCCGTGCCAAACCCAGTCAGGTATGCCAGTCCTGAGCGTACGCAAATTGTCATCTCCTCCACCAAACAACCATACCAAAAAGAAGTATCGCAAAAAACTCTCGCACCTCTAAAACCGCTTCGTCGACTGTCGAAAACGGATCTAGGAAAAAAACGACAAATATAAATATTAAATACAAGTATTTAATTATAAAATATATATGTGTATATACATATATATATATATATAAATGCAATAGAAGTCAAAAAATTTGGTATATCATTATTATTATTACATTCTTCTTATCAATTTTTCATTTTTTCTTGGACCTTCGCATATATTAATTTTTTCTTTTGTTTAAAATTCCCCAAAGAACGTTGTGCTAATTTTGCTTCATCATTTGCCACTTCTCTTGGCACACAATAATGTCAACAATTTTCGTGATTAAGACCCATATTGAGGGACGGTTATGACCTTGACACGGGTACTGGTGGTTGTCGCCTCGATATGGTGGCCAGTACGTGACAATAAAATATTAGGTGATGTAAAATGACGAACAATATTGTGTTATTACACCAAGTTGATATATTTTGATACAAATTACTCCACGTTACAACTAGAGTGAGTAGTGTAATATATAATAAATATTGTATAGAATATGAATACCGGGAATATTGACTGGTGTGGTACCTACAGTGTCAATTCTACGGTCGTCAAACGAATAGTGACGATTTCCGAGTCTCATGCCGTTTTTCCCACTCCGGTACACTATCGTCGTTTCCAGTCGCCTTCTGCCCGTATTATGAGGTAAGTGGAGGGGACTGGAAACGGTGCGGTCGTCACCCAGGTTGTGGCTGATCGAGAGAAGGTTCGGTCCGTGAGATCGATGTACGAAATGTACCTACGATAACCCGGCCCGTGTCAACTTACTATCTTTGAAAATCTAACTTTTTCCAATTTGGGGGTTGCGATTTTCCAAGTCAGTGTAAATTATTCCGCAACACTTCAGGGAAGATCCTTTTGTACACCTCCATGTAATTATTTTTGATCCTTGGTGCTTCAAAATATAAGTACATACTAAGACCGTGAGTCGTTCCTTGCTCAACTTTCCACCATGGCATGTCTCATTTTTAAAAACAAAAGACTTATCTGGCATAAGCTTAAAAAACAATCCAAATTCATCAGCGTTATATACATCGTCAGGAGCATAATCACGCAGTAATGAAGGCAACACGTTATTTTTCCATGAAGCTATATCATTATTAACAGATTCAGCCTCACCTGAAATTTGCCGGTACACAATGCCATGCCTACTCCGAAATCTATCCAGCCAACCAGTCGATCCACTAAATTCGGTTAAGTTAAGACGTGCGGCAATCTCCATTGCCTTTTCCGTGATTACACCTCCATTTATTGGATAATTTAAACTGCGAGCTTGTTGAAACCACTCCAATAAAACATTTTCTAACTCTTCATACTTCCCGTGTTTTAATTTTTATCGTTTGCTGCCACCTAACACGCTACTTTGTTCTATTTCATGTCTGTTTTTTAATAAAGTTCTTAAAGTAGAAGGTGGTATCCCCAGTTCATTAGCAATATCCTTTTTTTTTTTTTCTCAGCCAATCCTTCATCGTACTTCTTCAAAATGTTGAGTTTGTCCGAAATTGATAGCGCTTTACGTTTTATACCACTAGCCATAACGAAATGACATGTGAACGAACAGAACTTACTAAATCTCATAATACGATGAAATACAGTAAAACTGTTATAATAAGTAATGATAAAATAGGTATAGCGATAAAATAAAACGATAAGAACACGTATAATCAGTCTTGTAAAGAATACTTTTATTTTGTATTTGGAATATATATTCGAATAAATGGTTGAAAGTTATTCAGAATACAAATTCAAATACATTTAATAAAATATATTCAGAATACATTTTCGAATACTTAAAAAAGTATTCGAATATTTAAAGAATATTACTTGAAATAATTGCCTTACCTCACTAGCCATTTTTTTTTTTTTTTTT